>JBBPFJ010000923.1:0-36373 GCA_037975025.1 Excoecaria agallocha
AAAGGGGTACCCCTATGAGTTTTTGGTGAAAAACTGACCCAAAATGCAAAGGGGTACCCCTTTGAGTTTTTGCTGAAAAACATACCCAAAATGCAAAGGGGTACCCCTTTGAGTTTTTGGCTGAAAAACTGACCCAAAATGCATAGGGGTACCCCTATGAGTTTTTGGCTGAAAAACTGACCCAAAATACAAAGGGGTAGCCCTTTGAGTTTTTGGCTGAAAAACTGACCCAAAATGCAAAGGGGTACCCCTATGAGTTTTTGGCTGAAAAACTGACCCAAAATGCAAAGGGGTACCCCTATGTGTTTTTGGTGAAAAACTGACCCAAAATGCAAAGGGGTACCCCTTTGAGTTTTTTGCTGAAAAATTGAACCAAAATGCAAAGGGGTCCCCTATGAGTTTTTGGTGAAAAAGAGACCCAAAATGCAAAGGGCTACCCCTTTGAGTTTTTGGCTGAAAAACTGACCCAAAAAGCATAGGGGTACCCCTATGAGTTTTTGGCTGAAAAACTGGCCCAAAATACAAAGGGGTAACCCTTTGAGTTTTTGGCTGAAAAACTGACCCAAAATGCCAAGGGATATCCCTATGAGTTTTTGGCTGAAAAACTGACCAAAAATAAAAAGGGGTAACCCTTTGAGTTTTTGGCTGAAAAACTGATCCAAAATGCAAAGAAGTACCCCTATGAGTTTTTGGTGAAAAACTGACCCAAAATACAAAGGGGTACCCCTATGAGTTTTTGGTGAAAAACTGACCCAAAATGCAAAGGGGTACCCCTTTGAGTTTTTGGCTGAAAAACTGACCCAAAATGCAAAGGGGTGTACCCCTATGAGTTTTTGGTGAAAAACAGACCCAAAATGACAAGGGTTACCCCTATGAGTTTTTGGTGAAAAACTGACCCAAAATGCAAAGGGGTACCCCTATGAGTTTTTGGTGAAAAACTGACCCAAAATGCAATGGGGTACCCCTTTGAGTTTTTTGCTGAAAAACTGACCCAAAATGCAAAGGGGTACCCCTATGAGTTTTTGGTGAAAAACTAACCCAAAATGCAAAGCGGCACCCCTTTGAGTTTTTGGCTAAAAAACTGACCCAAAATGCAAAGGGGTACCCCTTTGAGTTTTTGGCTGAAAAACTGACCCAAAATGCGAAGGGGTACCCCTATGAGTTTTTGGCTGAAAAACTGACCCAAAATGCAAAGGGGCACCCCTATGTGTTTTTGGTGAAAAACTGACCCAAAATGCAAAGGGGTACCCCTTTGAGTTTTTTGCTGAAAAACTGATCCAAAATGCAAAGGGGTACCCCTATGAGTTTTTGGGGAAAACTGACCCAAAATGCAAAGTGGTACCCCTTTGAGTTTTTGGTGAAAAACAGACCCAAAATGCAAAGGGGTACCCCTTTGAGTTTTTGGCTGAAAAACTAACCCAAAATGCATAGGGGTACCCCTATGAGTTTTTGGCTAAAAAACTGATCCAAAATACAAAGGGGTAACCCTTTGAGTTTTTGGATGAAAAACTGACCCAAAATGCAAAAGGGTACCCCTATGAGTTTTTGGTGAAAAACTGACCCAAAATGCAAAGGGGTACCCTTTGAGTTTTTTGCTAAAAAACTGACCCAAAATGCAAAGGGGTACCCCTATGAGTTTTTGGTGAAAAACTGACCCAAAATCCAAAGGGGTACCCCTTTGAGTTTTTGCTGAAAAACATACCCAAAATGCAAAGGGGTACCCCTATGAGTTTTTGGCTGAAAAATTGACCCAAAATGCATAGGGGTACCCCTTTGAGTTTTTGGCTGAAAAACTGACCCAAAATGCAAAGGGGTGTACCCCTATGAGTTTTTGGTGAAAAACAGACCCAAAATGACAAGGGTTACCCCTATGAGTTTTTGGTGAAAAACTGACCCAAAATGCAAAGGGGTACCCCTATGAGTTTTTGGTGAAAAACTGACCCAAAATGCAATGGGGTACCCCTTTGAGTTTTTTGCTGAAAAACTGACCCAAAATGCAAAGGGGTACCCCTATGAGTTTTTGGTGAAAAACTAACCCAAAATGCAAAGCGGCACCCCTTTGAGTTTTTGGCTAAAAAACTGACCCAAAATGCAAAGGGGTACCCCTTTGAGTTTTTGGCTGAAAAACTGACCCAAAATGCGAAGGGGTACCCCTATGAGTTTTTGGCTGAAAAACTGACCCAAAATGCAAAGGGGTACCCCTATGTGTTTTTGGTGAAAACTGACCCAAAATGCAAAGGGGTACCCCTTTGAGTTTTTTGCTGAAAAACTGACCCAAAATGCAAAGGGGTACCCCTATGAGTTTTTGGGGAAAACTGACCCAAAATGCAAAGTGGTACCCCTTTGAGTTTTTGGTGAAAAACAGACCCAAAATGCAAAGGGGTACCCCTTTGAGTTTTTGGCTGAAAAACTAACCCAAAATGCATAGGGGTACCCCTATGAGTTTTTGGCTAAAAAACTGATCCAAAATACAAAGGGGTAACCCTTTGAGTTTTTGGCTGAAAAACTGACCCAAAATGCAAAGGGGTACCCCTATGAGTTTTTGGTGAAAAACTGACCCAAAATGCAAAGGGGTACCCCTTTGAGTTTTTGCTGAAAAACATACCCAAAATGCAAAGGGGTACCCCTTTGAGTTTTTGGCTGAAAAACTGACCCAAAATGCATAGGGGTACTCCTATGAGTTTTTGGCTGAAAAACTGACCCAAAATACAAAGGGGTACCCCTTTGAGTTTTTGCTGAAAAACATACCCAAAATGCAAAGGGGTACCCCTATGAGTTTTTGGTGAAAAACTGACCCAAAATACAAATGGGTAACCCTTTGAGTTTTTGGCTGAAAAACTGACCCATAATGCAAAGGGGTACCCCTTTGAGTTTTTGGCTGAAAAACTGACCCAAAATGCGAAGGGGTACCCCTATGAGTTTTTGGCTGAAAAACTGACCCAAAATGCAAAGGGGTACCCCTATGTGTTTTTGGTGAAAACTGACCCAAAATGCAAAGGGGTACCCCTTTGAGTTTTTTGCTGAAAAACTGACCCAAAATGCAAAGGGGTACCCCTATGAGTTTTTGGGGAAAACTGACCCAAAATGCAAAGTGGTACCCCTTTGAGTTTTTGGTGAAAAACAGACCCAAAATGCAAAGGGGTACCCCTTTGAGTTTTTGGCTGAAAAACTAACCCAAAATGCATAGGGGTACCCCTATGAGTTTTTGGCTAAAAAACTGATCCAAAATACAAAGGGGTAACCCTTTGAGTTTTTGGCTGAAAAACTGACCCAAAATGCAAAGGGGTACCCCTATGAGTTTTTGGTGAAAAACTGACCCAAAATGCAAAGGGGTACCCCTTTGAGTTTTTGCTGAAAAACATACCCAAAATGCAAAGGGGTACCCCTTTGAGTTTTTGGCTGAAAAACTGACCCAAAATGCATAGGGGTACTCCTATGAGTTTTTGGCTGAAAAACTGACCCAAAATACAAAGGGGTACCCCTTTGAGTTTTTGCTGAAAAACATACCCAAAATGCAAAGGGGTACCCCTATGAGTTTTTGGTGAAAAACTGACCCAAAATACAAATGGGTAACCCTTTGAGTTTTTGGCTGAAAAACTGACCCATAATGCAAAGGGGTACCCCTATGAGTTTTTGGGGAAAAATGACCCAAAATGCAAAGGGATACCCCTTTGAGTTTTTGGCTAAAAAACTGACCCAAAATGCAATGGGGTACCCCTATGAGTTTTTGGGGAAAAACTGACCCAAAATGCAAAGTGGTACCCCTTTGAGTTTTTGGTGAAAAACAGACCCAAAATGCAAAGGGGTACCCCTTTGAGTTTTTGGCTGAAAAACTAACCCAAAATGCATAGGGGTACCCCTATGAGTTTTTGGCTAAAAAACTGATCCAAAATACAAAGGGGTAACCCTTTGAGTTTTTGGCTGAAAAACTGACCCAAAATGCAAAGGGGTACCCCTATGAGTTTTTGGTGAAAAACTGACCCAAAATGCAAAGGGGTACCCCTATGTGTTTTTGGTGAAAAACTGACCCAAAATGCAAAGGGGTACCCCTTTGAGTTTTTGCTGAAAAACATACCCAAAATGCAAAGGGGTACCCCTTTGAGTTTTTGGCTGAAAAACTGACCCAAAATGCATAGGGGTACCCCTATGAGTTTTTGGCTGAAAAACTGACCCAAAATACAAAGGGGTAGCCCTTTGAGTTTTTGGCTGAAAAACTGACCCAAAATGCAAAGGGGTACCCCTATGAGTTTTTGGCTGAAAAACTGACCCAAAATGCAAAGGGGTACCCCTATGTGTTTTTGGTGAAAAACTGACCCAAAATGCAAAGGGGTACCCCTTTGAGTTTTTTGCTGAAAAATTGAACCAAAATGCAAAGGGGTCCCCTATGAGTTTTTGGTGAAAAAGAGACCCAAAATGCAAAGGGCTACCCCTTTGAGTTTTTGGCTGAAAAACTGACCCAAAAAGCATAGGGGTACCCCTATGAGTTTTTGGCTGAAAAACTGGCCCAAAATACAAAGGGGTACCCTTTGAGTTTTTGGCTGAAAAACTGACCCAAAATGCAAAGGGATATCCCTATGAGTTTTTGGCTGAAAAACTGACCAAAAATAAAAAGGGGTAACCCTTTGAGTTTTTGGCTGAAAAACTGGCCCAAAATGCAAAGGGGTACCCCTATGAGTTTTTGGTGAAAAACTGACCCAAAACGCAATGGGGTACCCCTTTGAGTTTTTTGCTGAAAAACTGACCCAAAATGCAAAGGGGTACCCCTATGAGTTTTTGGTGAAAAACTAACCCAAAATGCAAAGGGGCACCCCTTTGAGTTTTTGGCTAAAAAACTGACCCAAAATGCAAAGGGGTACCCCTTTGAGATTTTGGCTGAAAAACTGACCCAAAATGCATAGGGGTACCCCTATGAGTTTCTGGCTGAAAAACTGACCCAAAATACAAAGGGGTAACCCTTTGAGTTTTTGGCTGAAAAACTTACCCAAAATGCAAAGGGGTACCCCTATGAGTTTTTGGTGAAAAATAAACCCAAAATACAAATGGGTAGCCATTTGAGTTTTTGGCAGAAAAACTTACCCAAAATGCAAAGGGGTACCCCTATGAATTTTTGGTGAAAAACTGACCCAAAATACAAAGGGATAACCCTTTGAGTTTTTGGCTGAAAAACTGACCCAAAATGCAAAGGGGTACCCCTATGAGTTTTTGGCTGAAAAACTGACCCAAAATACTAAGGGGTACCCCTATGAGTTTTTGGTGAAAAACTGACCCAAAATGCAAAGGGGTACCCCTTTGAATTTTTGGCTGAAAAACTGACCCAAAATGCAAAGGGGTGTACCCCTATGAGTTTTTGGTGAAGAGCCGACCCAAAATGCAAAGGGGTACCCCTTTTTGTTTTTGGCTGAAAAATTGAGTCCAAATGCTTATGGGTACTCCTTTGTGTTTTTTTTATGAAAAACGGTCCCAAAATACAACGAGGTACGCCTTTGAGTTTTTGGTGAAAAATAGACCCAAAATGACAAGGGGTACCCCTATGAGTTTTTGGTGAAAAACTGACCCAAAATGCAAAGGGGTACCCCTTTGAGTTTTTGCTGAAAAACATACCCAAAATGCAAAGGGGTACCCCTATGAGTTTTTGGTGAAAAACTGACCCAAAATACAAATGGGTAACCCTTTGAGTTTTTGGCTGAAAAACTGACCCATAATGCAAAGGGGTACCCCTATGAGTTTTTGGGGAAAAATGACCCAAAATGCAAAGGGATACCCCTTTGAGTTTTTGGCTAAAAAACTGACCCAAAATGCAATGGGGTACCCCTATGAGTTTTTGGGGAAAAACTGACCCAAAATGCAAAGTGGTACCCCTTTGAGTTTTTGGTGAAAAACAGACCCAAAATGCAAAGGGGTACCCCTTTGAGTTTTTGGCTGAAAAACTAACCCAAAATGCATAGGGGTACCCCTATGAGTTTTTGGCTAAAAAACTGATCCAAAATACAAAGGGGTAACCCTTTGAGTTTTTGGCTGAAAAACTGACCCAAAATGCAAAGGGGTACCCCTATGAGTTTTTGGTGAAAAACTGACCCAAAATGCAAAGGGGTACCCCTATGTGTTTTTGGTGAAAAACTGACCCAAAATGCAAAGGGGTACCCCTTTGAGTTTTTGCTGAAAAACATACCCAAAATGCAAAGGGGGTACCCCTTTGAGTTTTTGGCTGAAAAACTGACCCAAAATGCATAGGGGTACCCCTATGAGTTTTTGGCTGAAAAACTGACCCAAAATACAAAGGGGTAGCCCTTTGAGTTTTTGGCTGAAAAACTGACCCAAAATGCAAAGGGGTACCCCTATGAGTTTTTGGCTGAAAAACTGACCCAAAATGCAAAGGGGTACCCCTATGTGTTTTTGGTGAAAAACTGACCCAAAATGCAAAGGGGTACCCCTTTGAGTTTTTTGCTGAAAAATTGAACCAAAATGCAAAGGGGTCCCCTATGAGTTTTTGGTGAAAAAGAGACCCAAAATGCAAAGGGCTACCCCTTTGAGTTTTTGGCTGAAAAACTGACCCAAAAAGCATAGGGGTACCCCTATGAGTTTTTGGCTGAAAAACTGGCCCAAAATACAAAGGGGTACCCTTTGAGTTTTTGGCTGAAAAACTGACCCAAAATGCAAAGGGATATCCCTATGAGTTTTTGGCTGAAAAACTGACCAAAAATAAAAAGGGGTAACCCTTTGAGTTTTTGGCTGAAAAACTGGCCCAAAATGCAAAGGGGTACCCCTATGAGTTTTTGGTGAAAAACTGACCCAAAACGCAATGGGGTACCCCTTTGAGTTTTTTGCTGAAAAACTGACCCAAAATGCAAAGGGGTACCCCTATGAGTTTTTGGTGAAAAACTAACCCAAAATGCAAAGGGGCACCCCTTTGAGTTTTTGGCTAAAAAACTGACCCAAAATGCAAAGGGGTACCCCTTTGAGATTTTGGCTGAAAAACTGACCCAAAATGCGAAGGGGTACCCCTTTGAGTTTTTGGCTAAAAAACTGACCCAAAATACAAAGGGGTAACCCTTTGAGTTTTTGGCTGAAAAACTGACCCAAAATGCAAAGGTGTACCCCTATGAGTTTTTGGGGAAAACTGACCCAAAATGCAAAGGGGTACCCCTTTGAGTTTTTGGCTAAAAAACTGACCCAAAATGCAAAGGGGTACCCGTATGAGTTTTTGGTGAAAAACTGACGCAAAATGCAAATTGGTACCCCTTTGAGTTTTTGGTGAAAAACAGACCCAAAATGCAAAGGGGTACCCCTTTGAGTTTTTGGCTGAAAAACTGACCCAAAATGCATAGGGGGTACTCCTATGAGTTTTTGGCTGAAAAACTGACCCAAAATACAAAGGGGTAACCCTTTGAGTTTTTGGCTGAAAAACTGACCCAAAATGCAAAGGGGTACCCCTATGAGTTTTTGGTGAAAAACTAACCCAAAATGCAAAGGGGTACCCCTTTGAGTTTTTTGCTAAAAAACTGACCCAAAATGCAAAGGGGTACCCCTATGAGTTTTTGGTGAAAAACTGACCAAAAATGCAAAGTGGTACCCCTTTGAGTTTTTGATAAAAAACAGACCCAAAATGCAAAGGGGTACCCCTTTGAGTTTTTGGCTGAAAAACTGACCCAAAATGCATAGGGGTACCCCTATGAGTTTCTGGCTGAAAAACTGACCCAAAATACAAAGGGGTAACCCTTTGAGTTTTTGGCTGAAAAACTTACCCAAAATGCAAAGGGGTACCCCTATGAGTTTTTGGTGAAAAATAAACCCAAAATACAAATGGGTAGCCATTTGAGTTTTTGGCAGAAAAACTTACCCAAAATGCAAAGGGGTACCCCTATGAATTTTTGGTGAAAAACTGACCCAAAATACAAAGGGATAACCCTTTGAGTTTTTGGCTGAAAAACTGACCCAAAATGCAAAGGGGTACCCCTATGAGTTTTTGGCTGAAAAACTGACCCAAAATACTAAGGGGTACCCCTATGAGTTTTTGGTGAAAAACTGACCCAAAATGCAAAGGGGTACCCCTTTGAGTTTTTGGCTGAAAAACTGACCCAAAATGCAAAGGGGTGTACCCCTATGAGTTTTTGGTGAAGAGCCGACCCAAAATGCAAAGGGGTACCCCTTTTTGTTTTTGGCTGAAAAATTGAGTCCAAATGCTTATGGGTACTCCTTTGTGTTTTTTTTATGAAAAACGGTCCCAAAATACAACGAGGTACGCCTTTGAGTTTTTGGTGAAAAATAGACCCAAAATGACAAGGGGTACCCCTATGAGTTTTTGGTGAAAAACTGACCCAAAATGCAAAGGGGTACCCCTATGAGTTTTTGGGGAAAACATACCCAAAATGCAAAGGGGTACCCCTTTGAGTTTTTGGCTAAAAAACTGACCCAAAATGCAAAGGGGTACCCCTATGAGTTTTTGGTGAAAAACTGACGCAAAATGCAAAGTGGTACCCCTTTGAGTTTTTGGTGAAAAACAGACCCAAAATGCAAAGGGGTACCCCTTTGAGTTTTTGGCTGAAAAACTGACCCAAAATGCATAGGGGTACTCCTATGAGTTTTTGGCTGAAAAACTGACCCAAAATACAAAGGGGTAACCCTTTGAGTTTTTGGCTGAAAAACTGACCCAAAATGCAGGGTGTACCCCTATGAGTTTTTGGTGAAAAACTGACCCAAAATGCAAAGGGGTACCCCTTTGACTTTTTTGCTAAAAAACTGACCCAAAATGCAAAGGGGTACCCCTATGAGTTTTTGGTGAAAAACTGACCAAAAATGCAAAGTGGTACCCCTTTGAGTTTTTGGTGAAAAACAGACCCAAAATGCAAAGGGGTACCCCTTTGAGTTTTTGGCTGAAAAATTGACCCAAAATGCATAGGGGTACCCCTATGAGTTTCTGGCTGAAAAACTGACCCAAAATACAAAGGGGTAACCCTTTGAGTTTTTGGCTGAAAAACTTACCCAAAATGCAAAGGGGCACCCCTATGAGTTTTTGGGGAAAACTAACCCAAAATGCAAATGGGTACCCCTTTGAGTTTTTGGCTAAAAAACTGACCCAAAATGCAACGGGGTACCCCTTTGAGTTTTTGGTGAAAAATAAACCCAAAATGCAAATGGGTACCCATTTGAGTTTTTGGCTGAAAAACTGACCCAAAATGCAAAGGGGTACCCCTATGAATTTTTGGTGAAAAACTGACCCAAAATACAAAGGGATAACCCTTTGAGTTTTTGGGTGAAAAACTGACCCAAAATGCAAAGGGGTACCCCTATGAGTTTTTGGCTGAAAAACTGACCCAAAATACTAAGGGGTACCCCTATGAGTTTTTGGTGAAAAACAGACCCAAAATGCAAAGGGGTACCCCTTTGTGTTTTTGGCTGAAAAACTGACCCAAAATGCAAAGGGGTGTACCCCTATGAGTTTTTGGTGAAGAGCCGACCCAAAATGCAAAGGGGCACCCCTTTATGTTTTTGGCTGAAAAATTGAGTCCAAATGCTTATGGGTACTCCTTTGTGTTTTTTTTATGAAAAACGGTCCCAAAATACAACGAGGTACGCCTTTGAGTTTTTGGTGAAAAACAGACCCAAAATGACAAGGGGTACCCCTATGAGTTTTTGGTGAAAAACTGACCCAAAATGCAAAGGGGTACCCCTATGAGTTTTTGGTGAAAAACTGACCCAAAATGCAATGGGGTACCCCTTTGAGTTTTTTGCTGAAAAACTGACCCAAAATGCAAAGGGGTACCCCTATGAGTTTTTGGTGAAAAACTGACCCAAAATGCAAAGGGGCACCCCTTTGAGTTTTTGGCTAAAAAACTGACCCAAAATGCAAAGGGGTACCCCTATGAGTTTTTGGTGAAAAACTGACCAAAAATGCAAAGTGGTACCCCTTTGAGTTTTTGGTGAAAAACAGACCCAAAATGCAAAGGGGTACCCCTTTGAGTTTTTGGCTGAAAAACTGACCCAAAATGCATAGGGGTACCCCTATGAGTTTCTGGCTGAAAAACTGACCCAAAATACAAAGGGGTAACCCTTTGAGTTTTTGGCTGAAAAACTTACCCAAAATGCAAAGGGGTACCCCTATGAGTTTTTGGGGAAAACTAACCCAAAATGCAAATGGGTACCCCTTTGAGTTTTTGGCTAAAAAACTGACCCAAAATGCAAAGGGGTACCCCTTTGAGTTTTTGGTGAAAAATAAACCCAAAATGCAAATGGGTACCCATTTGAGTTTTTGGCTGAAAAACTGACCCAAAGTGCAAAGGGGTACCCCTATGAATTTTTGGTGAAAAACTGACCCAAAATACAAAGGGATAACCCTTTGAGTTTTTGGCTGAAAAACTGACCCAAAATGCAAAGGGGTACCCCTATGAGTTTTTGGCTGAAAAACTGACCCAAAATACTAAGGGGTACCCCTATGAGTTTTTGGTGAAAAACTGACCCAAAATGCAAAGGGGTACCCCTTTGAGTTTTTGGCTGAAAAACTGACCCAAAATGCAAAGGGGTGTACCCCTATGAGTTTTTGGTGAAGAGCCGACCCAAAATGCAAAGGGGTACCCCTTTATGTTTTTGGCTGAAAAATTGAGTCCAAATGCTTATGGGTACTCCTTTGTGTTTTTTTTATGAAAAACGGTCCCAAAATACAACGAGGTACGCCTTTGAGTTTTTGGTAAAAAACAGACCCAAAATGACAAGGGGTACCCCTATGAGTTTTTGGTGAAAAACTGACCCAAAATGCAAAGGGGTACCCCTATGAGTTTTTGGTGAAAAACTGACCCAAAATGCAATGGGGTACCCCTTTGAGTTTTTTGCTGAAAAACTGACCCAAAATGCAAAGGGGTACCCCTATGAGTTTTTGGTGAAAAACTGACCCAAAATGCAAAGGGGCACCCCTTTGAGTTTTTGGCTAAAAAACTGACCCAAAATGCAAAGGAGTACCCCTATGAGTTTTTGGTGAAAAATTGACCCAAAATGCAAAGGGGTACCCCTTTGAGTTTTTGGTGAAAAACAGACCCAAAATGCAAAGTGGTACCCCTTTGAGTTTTTGGCTGAAAAACTGACCCAAAAAGCATAGGGGTACCCCTATGAGGTTTTGGCTGAAAAACTGACCCAAAATACAAAGGGGTAACCCTTTGAGTTTTTGGCTGAAAAACTGACCCAAAATGCAAAGGGGTACCCCTATGAGTTTTTGGGGAAAACTGACCCAAAATGCAAAGGGGTACCCCTTTGAGTTTTTGGCTAAAAAACTGACCCAAAATGCAAAGGGGTACCCCTATGAGTTTTTGGTGAAAAACTGACCCAAAATGCAAAGTGGTACCCCTTTGAGTTTTTGGTGAAAAACTGACCCAAAATGCAAAGGGGTACCCCTTTGAGTTTTTGGCTGAAAAACTAACCCAAAATGCATAGGGGTACCCCTATGAGTTTTTGGCTAAAAAACTGACCCAAAATACAAAGGGGTAACCCTTTGAGTTTTTGGCTGAAAAACTGACCCAAAATGCAAAGGGGTACCCCTATGAGTTTTTGGTGAAAAACTGACCCAAAATGCAAAGGGGTACCCCTTTGAGTTTTTTGCTAAAAAACTGACCCAAAATGCAAAGGGGTACCCCTATGAGTTTTTGGTGAAAAACTGACCCAAAATGCAAAGGGGTACCCCTTTGAGTTTTTGCTGAAAAACAGACCCAAAATGCAAAGGGGTACCCCTTTGAGTTTTTGGCTGAAAAACTGACCCAAAATGCATAGGGGTACCCCTATGAGTTTTTGGCTGAAAAACTGACCCAAAATACAAAGGGGTAGCCCTTTGAGTTTTTGGCTGAAAAACTGACCCAAAATGCAAAGGGATACCCCTATGAGTTTTTGGCTGAAAAACTGACCCAAAATAAAAAGGGGTAACCCTTTGATTTTTTGGCTGAAAAACTGATCCAAAATGCAAAGAAGTACCCCTATGAGTTTTTGGTCAAAAACTGACCCAAAATACAAAGGGGTACCCCTATGAGTTTTTGGTGAAAAACTGACCCAAAATGAAAAGGGGTACCCCTTTGAGTTTTTGGCTGAAAAACTGACCCAAAATGCAAAGGGGTGTACCCCTATGAGTTTTTGGTGAAAAACAGACCCAAAATGACAAGGGTTACCCCTATGAGTTTTTGGTGAAAAACTGACCCAAAATGCAAAGGGGTACCCCTATGAGTTTTTGGTGAAAAACTGACCCAAAATGCAATGGGGTACCCCTTTGAGTTTTTTGCTGAAAAACTGACCCAAAATGCAAAGGGGTACCCCTATGAGTTTTTGGCTGAAAAACTGACCCAAAATGCAAAGGGGTACCCCTATGAATTTTTGGTGAAAAACTGACCCAAAATACAAAGGGATAACCCTTTGAGTTTTTGGGTGAAAAACTGACCCAAAATGCAAAGGGGTACCCCTATGAGTTTTTGGCTGAAAAACTGACCCAAAATACTAAGGGGTACCCCTATGAGTTTTTGGTGAAAAACAGACCCAAAATGCAAAGGGGTACCCCTTTGTGTTTTTGGCTGAAAAACTGACCCAAAATGCAAAGGGGTGTACCCCTATGAGTTTTTGGTGAAGAGCCGACCCAAAATGCAAAGGGGTACCCCTTTATGTTTTTGGCTGAAAAATTGAGTCCAAATGCTTATGGGTACTCCTTTGTGTTTTTTTTATGAAAAACGGTCCCAAAATACAACGAGGTACGCCTTTGAGTTTTTGGTGAAAAACAGACCCAAAATGACAAGGGGTACCCCTATGAGTTTTTGGTGAAAAACTGACCCAAAATGCAAAGGGGTACCCCTATGAGTTTTTGGTGAAAAACTGACCCAAAATGCAATGGGGTACCCCTTTGAGTTTTTTGCTGAAAAACTGACCCAAAATGCAAAGGGGTACCCCTATGAGTTTTTGGTGAAAAACTGACCCAAAATGCAAAGGGGCACCCCTTTGAGTTTTTGGCTAAAAAACTGACCCAAAATGCAAAGGGGTACCCCTATGAGTTTTTGGTGAAAAACTGACCAAAAATGCAAAGTGGTACCCCTTTGAGTTTTTGGTGAAAAACAGACCCAAAATGCAAAGGGGTACCCCTTTGAGTTTTTGGCTGAAAAACTGACCCAAAATGCATAGGGGTACCCCTATGAGTTTCTGGCTGAAAAACTGACCCAAAATACAAAGGGGTAACCCTTTGAGTTTTTGGCTGAAAAACTTACCCAAAATGAAAAGGGGTACCCCTATGAGTTTTTGGGGAAAACTAACCCAAAATGCAAATGGGTACCCCTTTGAGTTTTTGGCTAAAAAACTGACCCAAAATGCAAAGGGGTACCCCTTTGAGTTTTTGGTGAAAAATAAACCCAAAATGCAAATGGGTACCCATTTGAGTTTTTGGCTGAAAAACTGACCCAAAGTGCAAAGGGGTACCCCTATGAATTTTTGGTGAAAAACTGACCCAAAATACAAAGGGATAACCCTTTGAGTTTTTGGCTGAAAAACTGACCCAAAATGCAAAGGGGTACCCCTATGAGTTTTTGGCTGAAAAACTGACCCAAAATACTAAGGGGTACCCCTATGAGTTTTTGGTGAAAAACTGACCCAAAATGCAAAGGGGTACCCCTTTGAGTTTTTGGCTGAAAAACTGACCCAAAATGCAAAGGGGTGTACCCCTATGAGTTTTTGGTGAAGAGCCGACCCAAAATGCAAAGGGGTACCCCTTTATGTTTTTGGCTGAAAAATTGAGTCCAAATGCTTATGGGTACTCCTTTGTGTTTTTTTTATGAAAAACGGTCCCAAAATACAACGAGGTACGCCTTTGAGTTTTTGGTAAAAAACAGACCCAAAATGACAAGGGGTACCCCTATGAGTTTTTGGTGAAAAACTGACCCAAAATGCAAAGGGGTACCCCTATGAGTTTTTGGTGAAAAACTGACCCAAAATGCAATGGGGTACCCCTTTGAGTTTTTTGCTGAAAAACTGACCCAAAATGCAAAGGGGTACCCCTATGAGTTTTTGGTGAAAAACTGACCCAAAATGCAAAGGGGCACCCCTTTGAGTTTTTGGCTAAAAAACTGACCCAAAATGCAAAGGAGTACCCCTATGAGTTTTTGGTGAAAAATTGACCCAAAATGCAAAGGGGTACCCCTTTGAGTTTTTGGTGAAAAACAGACCCAAAATGCAAAGTGGTACCCCTTTGAGTTTTTGGCTGAAAAACTGACCCAAAAAGCATAGGGGTACCCCTATGAGGTTTTGGCTGAAAAACTGACCCAAAATACAAAGGGGTAACCCTTTGAGTTTTTGGCTGAAAAACTGACCCAAAATGCAAAGGGGTACCCCTATGAGTTTTTGGGGAAAACTGACCCAAAATGCAAAGGGGTACCCCTTTGAGTTTTTGGCTAAAAAACTGACCCAAAATGCAAAGGGGTACCCCTATGAGTTTTTGGTGAAAAACTGACCCAAAATGCAAAGTGGTACCCCTTTGAGTTTTTGGTGAAAAACTGACCCAAAATGCAAAGGGGTACCCCTTTGAGTTTTTGGCTGAAAAACTAACCCAAAATGCATAGGGGTACCCCTATGAGTTTTTGGCTAAAAAACTGACCCAAAATACAAAGGGGTAACCCTTTGAGTTTTTGGCTGAAAAACTGACCCAAAATGCAAAGGGGTACCCCTATGAGTTTTTGGTGAAAAACTGACCCAAAATGCAAAGGGGTACCCCTTTGAGTTTTTTGCTAAAAAACTGACCCAAAATGCAAAGGGGTACCCCTATGAGTTTTTGGTGAAAAACTGACCCAAAATGCAAAGGGGTACCCCTTTGAGTTTTTGCTGAAAAACAGACCCAAAATGCAAAGGGGTACCCCTTTGAGTTTTTGGCTGAAAAACTGACCCAAAATGCATAGGGGTACCCCTATGAGTTTTTGGCTGAAAAACTGACCCAAAATACAAAGGGGTAGCCCTTTGAGTTTTTGGCTGAAAAACTGACCCAAAATGCAAAGGGGTACCCCAATGAGTTTTTGGCTGAAAAACTGACCCAAAATGCAAAGGGGTACCCCTATGTGTTTTTGGTGAAAAACTGACCCAAAATACAAAGGGGTACCCCTTTGAGTTTTTTGCTGAAAAATTAAACCAAAATGCAAAGGGGTCCCCTATGAGTTTTTGGTGAAAAACAGACCCAAAATGCAAAGGGCTACCCCTTTGAGTTTTTGGCTGAAAAACTGACCCAAAAAGCATAGGGGTACCCCTATGAGTTTTTGGCTGAAAAACTGGCCCAATATACAAAGGGGTAACCCTTTGAGTTTTTGGCTGAAAAACTGACCCAAAATGCAAAGGGATACCCCTATGAGTTTTTGGCTGAAAAACTGACCCAAAATAAAAAGGGGTAACCCTTTGAGTTTTTGGCTGAAAAACTGATCCAAAATGCAAAGAAGTACCCCTATGAGTTTTTGGTCAAAAACTGACCCAAAATACAAAGGGGTACCCCTATGAGTTTTTGGTGAAAAACTGACCCAAAATGAAAAGGGGTACCCCTTTGAGTTTTTGGCTGAAAAACTGACCCAAAATGCAAAGGGGTGTACCCCTATGAGTTTTTGGTGAAAAACAGACCCAAAATGACAAGGGTTACCCCTATGAGTTTTTGGTGAAAAACTGACCCAAAATGCAAAGGGGTACCCCTATGAGTTTTTGGTGAAAAACTGACCCAAAATGCAATGGGGTACCCCTTTGAGTTTTTTGCTGAAAAACTGACCCAAAATGCAAAGGGGTACCCCTATGAGTTTTTGGTGAAAAACTAACCCAAAATGCAAAGGGGCACCCCTTTGAGTTTTTGGCTAAAAAACTGACCCAAAATGCAAAGGGGTACCCCTTTGAGTTTCTGGCTGAAAAACTGACCCAAAATGCGAAGGGGTACCCCTATGAGTTTTTGGCTGAAAAACTGACCCAAAATGCAAAGGGGTACCCCTATGTGTTTTTGGTGAAAAACTGACTCAAAATGCAAAGGGGTACCCCTTTGAGTTTTTTGCTGAAAAACTGACCCAAAATGCAAAGGGGTCCCCTATGAGTTTTTGGTGAAAAACAGACCCAAAATGCAAAGGGGCACCCCTTTGAGTTTTTGGCTGAAAAACTGACCAAAAAGCATAGGGGTACCCCTATGAGTTTTTGGCTGAAAAACTGGCCCAAAATACAAAGGGGTAACCCTTTGAGTTTTTGGCTGAAAAACTGACCCAAAATGCAAAGGGGTACCCCTTTGAGTTTTTTGCTAAAAAACTGACCCAAAATGCAAAGGGGTACCCCTATGAGTTTTTGGTGAAAAACAGACCCAAAATGCAAAGGGGCACCCCTTTGAGTTTTTGGCTGAAAAACTGACCAAAAAGCATAGGGGTACCCCTATGAGTTTTTGGCTGAAAAACTGGCCCAAAATACAAAGGGGTAACCCTTTGAGTTTTTGGCTGAAAAACTGACCCAAAATGCAAAGGGGTACCCCTATGAGTTTTTGGCTGAAAAACTGACCCAAAATAAAAAGGGGTAACCCTTTGAGTTTTTGGCTGAAAAACTGACCCAAAATTCAAAGGGGTACCCCTATGAGTTTTTGGCTGTAAAACTGACCCAAAATGCAAAGAAGTACCCCTATGAGTTTTTGCCAAAAACTGACCCAAAATACAAAGGGGTACCCCTATGAGTTTTTGGTGAAAAAATGACCCAAAATGCAAAGGGGTACCCCTTTGAGTTTTTGGCTGAAAAACTGACCCAAAATGCAAAGGGGTGTACCCCTATGAGTTTTTGGTGAAAAACAGACCCAAAATGACAAGGGTTACCCCTATGACTTTTTGGTGGAAAACTGACCCAAAATGCAAAGGGGTACCCCTATGAGTTTTTGGTGAAAAACTGACCCAAAATGCAATGGGGTACCCCTTTGAGTTTTTGGCTGAAAAACTGATCCAAAATGCAAAGAAGTACCCCTATGAGTTTTTGGTCAAAAACTGACCCAAAATACAAAGGGGTACCCCTATGAGTTTTTGGTGAAAAACTGACCCAAAATGAAAAGGGGTACCCCTTTGAGTTTTTGGCTGAAAAACTGACCCAAAATGCAAAGGGGTGTACCCCTATGAGTTTTTGGTGAAAAACAGACCCAAAATGACAAGGGTTACCCCTATGACTTTTTGGTGGAAAACTGACCCAAAATGCAAAGGGGTACCCCTATGAGTTTTTGGTGAAAAACTGACCCAAAATGCAATGGGGTACCCCTATGAATTTTTGGTGAAAAACTGACCCAAAATGCAAAGGGGTACCCCTTTGAGTTTTTGGCCGAAAAACTGACCCAAAATGCAAAGGGGTGTACCCCTATGAGTTTTTGGTGAAAAACAGACCCAAAATGACAAGGGTTACCCCTATGAGTTTTTGGTGAAAAACTGACCCAAAATGAAAAGGGGTACCCCTTTGAGTTTTTTGCTGAAAAACTGACCCAAAATGCAAAGGGGTCCCCTATGAGTTTTTGGTGAAAAACTGACCCAAAATGCAAAGGGGCACCCCTTTGAGTTTTTGGCTGAAAAACTGACCCAAAAAGCATAGGGGTACCCCTATGAGTTTTTGGCTGAAAAACTGGCCCAAAATACAAAGGGGTAACCCTTTGAGTTTTTGGCTGAAAAACTGACCCAAAATGCAAAGGGGTACCTTTATGAGTTTTTGGCTGAAAAACTGACCCAAAATAAAAAGGGGTAACCCTTTGAGTTTTTGGCTGAAAAACTGACCCAAATGCAAAGGGGTACCCCTATGAGTTTTTGGCTGTAAAACTGACCCAAAATGCAAAGAAGTACCCCTATGAGTTTTTGCCGAAAAACTGACCCAAAATACAAAGGGGTACCCCTATGAGTTTTTGGTGAAAAACTGACCCAAATTGCAAAGGGATACCCCTATGAGTTTTTGGCTGAAAAACTGACCCAAAATGCAAAGGGGTGTACCCCTATGAGTTTTTGGTGAAAAACAGACCCAAAATGACAAGGGTTACCCCTATGACTTTTTGGTGAAAAACTGACCCAAAATGCAAAGGGGTACCCCTATGAGTTTTTGGTGAAAAACTGACCCAAAATGCAATGGGGTACCCCTTTGAGTTTTTTGCTGAAAAACTGACCCAAAATGCAAAGGGGTGTACCCCTATGAGTTTTTGGTGAAAAACAGACCCAAAATGACAAGGGTTACCCCTATGACTTTTTGGTGGAAAACTGACCCAAAATGCAAAGGGGTACCCCTATGAGTTTTTGGTGAAAAACTGACCCAAAATGCAATGGGGTACCCCTTTGAGTTTTTTGCTGAAAAACTGACCCAAAATGCAAAGGGGTACCCCTATGAGTTTTTGGTGAAAAACTAACCCAAAATGCAAAGGGGCACCCCTTTCAGTTTTTGGCTAAAAAACTGACCCAAAATGCAAAGGGGTACCCCTTTGAGATTTTGGCTGAAAAACTGACCCAAAATGCGAAGGGGTACCCCTATGAGTTTTTGGCTGAAAAACTGACCCAAAATGCAAAGGGGTACCCCTATGTGTTTTTGGTGAAAAACTGACCCAAAATGCAAAGGGGTACCCCTTTGAGTTTTTTGCTGAAAAACTGACCCAAAATGCAAAGGGTTCCCCTATGAGTTTTTGGTGAAAAATAGACCCAAAATGACAAGGGTTACCCCTATGACTTTTTGGTGGAAAACTGACCCAAAATGCAAAGGGGTACTACCCCTATGAGTTTTTGGTGAAAAACTGACCCAAAATGCAATGGGGTACCCCTTTGAGTTTTTTGCTGAAAAACTGACCCAAAATGCAAAGGGGTACCCCTATGAGTTTTTGGTGAAATACTAACCCAAAATGCAAAGGGGCACCCCTTTGAGTTTTTGGCTAAAAAACTGACCCAAAATGCAAAGGGGTACCCCTTTGAGATTTTGGCTGAAAAACTGACCCAAAATGCGAAGGGGTACCCCTATGAGTTTTTGGCTGAAAAACTGACCCAAAATGCAAAGGGGTACCCCTATGTGTTTTTGGTGAAAAACTGACCCAAAATGCAAAGGGGTACCCCTTTGAGTTTTTTGCTGAAAAACTGACCCAAAATGCAAAGGGTTCCCCTATGAGTTTTTGGTGAAAAATAGACCCAAAATGCAAAGGGACACCCCTTTGAGTTTTTGGCTGAAAAACTGACCCAAAAAGCATAGGGGTACCCCTATGTATTTTTGGCTGAAAAACTGGCCCAAAATACAAAGGGGTAACCCTTTGAGTTTTTGGCTGAAAAACTGACCCAAAATGCAAAGGGGTACCCCTATGAGTTTTTGGTGAAAAACTGACCCAAAATGCAAAGGGGTACCCCTATGAGTTTTTGGCTGAAAAACTGACCCAAAATGCAAAGGGGTGTATCCCTATGAGTTTTTTGCTGAAAAACTGACCCAAAATGCAAAGGGTTCCCCTATGAGTTTTGGTGAAAAATAGACCCAAAATGCAAAGGGACACCCCTTTGAGTTTTTGGCTGAAAAGCTGACCCAAAAAGCATAGGGGTACCCCTATGAGTTTTTGGCTGAAAAACTGGCCCAAAATACAAAGGGGTACCCCTTTGAGATTTTGGCTGAAAAACTGACCCAAAATGCGAAGGGGTACCCCTATGAGTTTTTGGCTGAAAAACTGACCCAAAATGCAAAGGGGTACCCCTTTGAGTTTTTTGTTGAAAAACTGACCCAAAATGCAAAGGGTTCCCCTATGAGTTTTGGTGAAAAATAGACCCAAAATGCAAAGGGACACCCCTTTGAGTTTTTGGCTGAAAAGCTGACCCAAAAAGCATAGGGGTACCCCTATGAGTTTTTGGCTGAAAAACTGGCCCAAAATACAAAGGGGTAACCCTTTGAGTTTTTGGCTGAAAAACTGACCCAAAATGCAAAGGGGTACCCCTATGAGTTTTTGGCTGAAAAACTGACCCAAAATAAAAAGGGGTAACCCTTTGAGTTTTTGGCTGAAAAACTGGCCCAAAATACAAAGGGGTAACCCTTTGAGTTTTTGGCTGAAAAACTGACCCAAAATGCAAAGGGGTACCCCTATGAGTTTTTGGCTGAAAAACTGACCCAAAATAAAAAGGGGTAACCCTTTGAGTTTTTGGCTGAAAAACTGACCCAAATGCAAAGGGGTACCCCTATGAGTTTTTGGCTGTAAAACTGACCCAAAATGCAAAGAAGTACCCCTATGAGTTTTTGCCGAAAAACTGACCCAAAATACAAAGGGGTACTCCTATGAGTTTTTGGTGAAAAACTGACCCAAAATGCAAAGGGATACCCCTATGAGTTTTTGGCTGAAAAACTGACCCAAAATGCAAAGGGGTGTACCCCTATGAGTTTTTGGTGAAAAACAGACCCAAAAAGACAAGGGTTACCCCTATGACTTTTTGGTGAAAAACTGACCCAAAATGCAAAGGGGTACCCCTATGAGTTTTTGGTGAAAAACTGACCCAAAATGCAATGGGGTACCCCTTTGAGTTTTTTGCTGAAAAACTGACCCAAAATGCAAAGGGGTGTACCCCTATGAGTTTTTGGTGAAAAACAGACCCAAAATGACAAGGGTTACCCCTATGACTTTTTGGTGGAAAACTGACCCAAAATGCAAAGGGGTACCCCTATGAGTTTTTGGTGAAAAACTGACCCAAAATGCAATGGGGTACCCTTTTGAGTTTTTTGCTGAAAAACTGACCCAAAATGCAAAGGGGTACCCCTATGAGTTTTTGGTGAAAAACTAACCCAAAATGCAAAGGGGCACCCCTTTGAGTTTTTGGCTAAAAAACTGACCCAAAATGCAAAGGGGTACCCCTTTGAGATTTTGGCTGAAAAACTGACCCAAAATGCGAAGGGGTACCCCTATGAGTTTTTGGCTGAAAAACTGACCCAAAATGCAAAGGGGTACCCCTATGTGTTTTTGGTGAAAAACTGACCCAAAATGCAAAGGGGTACCCCTTTGAGTTTTTTGCTGAAAAATTGACCCAAAATGCAAAGGGTTCCCCTATGAGTTTTTGGTGAAAAATAGACCCAAAATGACAAGGGTTAC
This sequence comes from Excoecaria agallocha, assembly GCA_037975025.1. NCBI lineage: Eukaryota > Viridiplantae > Streptophyta > Magnoliopsida > Malpighiales > Euphorbiaceae > Excoecaria > Excoecaria agallocha. The sequence goes on from JBBPFJ010000923.1 coordinate 21,044, forward strand.
CCCCTATGACTTTTTGGTGGAAAACTGACCCAAAATGCAAAGGGGTACCCCTATGAGTTTTTGGTGAAAAACTGACCCAAAATGCAATGGGGTACCCCTTTGAGTTTTTTGCTGAAAAACTGACCCAAAATGCAAAGGGGTACCCCTATGAGTTTTTGGTGAAATACTAACCCAAAATGCAAAGGGGCACCCCTTTGAGTTTTTGGCTAAAAAACTGACCCAAAATGCAAAGGGGTACCCCTTTGAGATTTTGGCTGAAAAACTGACCCAAAATGCGAAGGGGTACCCCTATGAGTTTTTGGCTGAAAAACTGACCCAAAATGCAAAGGGGTACCCCTATTTGTTTTTGGTGAAAAACTGACCCAAAATGCAAAGGGGTACCCCTTTGAGTTTTTTACTGAAAAACTGACCCAAAATGCAAAGGGTTCCCCTATGAGTTTTTGGTGAAAAATAGACCCAAAATGCAAAGGGACACCCCTTTGAGTTTTTGGCTGAAAAACTGACCCAAAAAGCATAGGGGTACCCCTATGAGTTTTTGGCTGAAAAACTGGCCCAAAATACAAAGGGGTAACCCTTTGAGTTTTTGGCTGAAAAACTGACCCAAAATGCAAAGGGGTACCCCTATGAGTTTTTGGCTGAAAAACTGACCCAAAATACTAAGGGGTACCCCAATGAGTTTTTGGTGAAAAACTGACCCAAAATGCAAAGGGGTACCCCTTTGAGTTTTTGGCTGAAAAACTGACCCAAAATGCAAAGGGGTGTACCCCTACGAGTTTTTGGTGAAGAGCCGACCCAAAATGCAAAGGGGTACCCCTTTATGTTTTTGGCTGAAAAATTGAGTCCAAATGCTTATGGGTACTCCTTTGTGTTTTTTTTATGAAAAACGGTCCCAAAATACAACGAGGTACGCCTTTGAGTTTTTGGTAAAAAACAGACCCAAAATGACAAGGGGTACCCCTATGAGTTTTTGGTGAAAAACTGACCCAAAATGCAAAGGGGTACCCCTATGAGTTTTTGGTGAAAAACTGACCCAAAATGCAATGGGGTACCCCTTTGAGTTTTTTGCTGAAAAACTGACCCAAAATGCAAAGGGGTACCCCTATGAGTTTTTGGTGAAAAACTGACCCAAAATGCAAAGGGGCACCCCTTTGAGTTTTTGGCTAAAAAACTGACCCAAAATGCAAAGGAGTACCCCTATGAGTTTTTGGTGAAAAATTGACCCAAAATGCAAAGGGGTACCCCTTTGAGTTTTTGGTGAAAAACAGACCCAAAATGCAAAGTGGTACCCCTTTGAGTTTTTGGCTGAAAAACTGACCCAAAAAGCATAGGGGTACCCCTATGAGGTTTTGGCTGAAAAACTGACCCAAAATACAAAGGGGTAACCCTTTGAGTTTTTGGCTGAAAAACTGACCCAAAATGCAAAGGGGTACCCCTATGAGTTTTTGGGGAAAACTGACCCAAAATGCAAAGGGGTACCCCTTTGAGTTTTTGGCTAAAAAACTGACCCAAAATGCAAAGGGGTACCCCTATGAGTTTTTGGTGAAAAACTGACCCAAAATGCAAAGTGGTACCCCTTTGAGTTTTTGGTGAAAAACTGACCCAAAATGCAAAGGGGTACCCCTTTGAGTTTTTGGCTGAAAAACTAACCCAAAATGCATAGGGGTACCCCTATGAGTTTTTGGCTAAAAAACTGACCCAAAATACAAAGGGGTAACCCTTTGAGTTTTTGGCTGAAAAACTGACCCAAAATGCAAAGGGGTACCCCTATGAGTTTTTGGTGAAAAACTGACCCAAAATGCAAAGGGGTACCCCTTTGAGTTTTTTGCTAAAAAACTGACCCAAAATGCAAAGGGGTACCCCTATGAGTTTTTGGTGAAAAACTGACCCAAAATGCAAAGGGGTACCCCTATGAGTTTTTGGCTGAAAAACTGACCCAAAATAAAAAGGGGTAACCCTTTGAGTTTTTGGCTGAAAAACTGGCCCAAAATACAAAGGGGTAACCCTTTGAGTTTTTGGCTGAAAAACTGACCCAAAATGCAAAGGGGTACCCCTATGAGTTTTTGGCTGAAAAACTGACCCAAAATAAAAAGGGGTAACCCTTTGAGTTTTTGGCTGAAAAACTGACCCAAATGCAAAGGGGTACCCCTATGAGTTTTTGGCTGTAAAACTGACCCAAAATGCAAAGAAGTACCCCTATGAGTTTTTGCCGAAAAACTGACCCAAAATACAAAGGGGTACCCCTATGAGTTTTTGGTGAAAAACTGACCCAAAATGCAAAGGGATACCCCTATGAGTTTTTGGCTGAAAAACTGACCCAAAATGCAAAGGGGTGTACCCCTATGAGTTTTTGGTGAAAAACAGACCCAAAATGACAAGGGTTACCCCTATGACTTTTTGGTGAAAAACTGACCCAAAATGCAAAGGGGTACCCCTATGAGTTTTTGGTGAAAAACTGACCCAAAATGCAATGGGGTACCCCTTTGAGTTTTTTGCTGAAAAACTGACCCAAAATGCAAAGGGGTGTACCCCTATGAGTTTTTGGTGAAAAACAGACCCAAAATGACAAGGGTTACCCCTATGACTTTTTGGTGGAAAACTGACCCAAAATGCAAAGGGGTACCCCTATGAGTTTTTGGTGAAAAACTGACCCAAAATGCAATGGGGTACCCCTTTGAGTTTTTTGCTGAAAAACTGACCCAAAATGCAAAGGGGTACCCCTATGAGTTTTTGGTGAAAAACTAACCCAAAATGCAAAGGGGCACCCCTTTGAGTTTTTGGCTAAAAAACTGACCCAAAATGCAAAGGGGTACCCCTTTGAGATTTTGGCTGAAAAACTGACCCAAAATGCGAAGGGGTACCCCTATGAGTTTTTGGCTGAAAAACTGACCCAAAATGCAAAGGGGTACCCCTATGTGTTTTTGGTGAAAAACTGACCCAAAATGCAAAGGGGTACCCCTTTGAGTTTTTTGCTGAAAAACTGACCCAAAATGCAAAGGGTTCCCCTATGAGTTTTTGGTGAAAAATAGACCCAAAATGACAAGGGTTACCCCTATGACTTTTTGGTGGAAAACTGACCCAAAATGCAAAGGGGTACCCCTATGAGTTTTTGGTGAAAAACTGACCCAAAATGCAATGGGGTACCCCTTTGAGTTTTTTGCTGAAAAACTGACCCAAAATGCAAAGGGGTACCCCTATGAGTTTTTGGTGAAATACTAACCCAAAATGCAAAGGGGCACCCCTTTGAGTTTTTGGCTAAAAAACTGACCCAAAATGCAAAGGGGTACCCCTTTGAGATTTTGGCTGAAAAACTGACCCAAAATGCGAAGGGGTACCCCTATGAGTTTTTTGCTGAAAAACTGACCCAAAATGCAAAGGGGTACCCCTATTTGTTTTTGGTGAAAAACTGACCCAAAATGCAAAGGGGTACCCCTTTGAGTTTTTTACTGAAAAACTGACCCAAAATGCAAAGGGTTCCCCTATGAGTTTTTGGTGAAAAATAGACCCAAAATGCAAAGGGACACCCCTTTGAGTTTTTGGCTGAAAAACTGACCCAAAAAGCATAGGGGTACCCCTATGAGTTTTTGGCTGAAAAACTGGCCCAAAATACAAAGGGGTAACCCTTTGAGTTTTTGGCTGAAAAACTGACCCAAAATGCAAAGGGGTACCCCTATGAGTTTTTGGCTGAAAAACTGACCCAAAATACTAAGGGGTACCCCTATGAGTTTTTGGTGAAAAACTGACCCAAAATGCAAAGGGGTACCCCTTTGAGTTTTTGGCTGAAAAACTGACCCAAAATGCAAAGGGGTGTACCCCTATGAGTTTTTGGTGAAGAGCCGACCCAAAATGCAAAGGGGTACCCCTTTATGTTTTTGGCTGAAAAATTGAGTCCAAATGCTTATGGGTACTCCTTTGTGTTTTTTTTATGAAAAACGGTCCCAAAATACAACGAGGTACGCCTTTGAGTTTTTGGTAAAAAACAGACCCAAAATGACAAGGGGTACTCCTATGAGTTTTTGGTGAAAAACTGACCCAAAATGCAAAGGGGTACCCCTATGAGTTTTTGGTGAAAAACTGACCCAAAATGCAATGGGGTACCCCTTTGAGTTTTTTGCTGAAAAACTGACCCAAAATGCAAAGGGGTACCCCTATGAGTTTTTGGTGAAAAACTGACCCAAAATGCAAAGGGGCACCCCTTTGAGTTTTTGGCTAAAAAACTGACCCAAAATGCAAAGGAGTACCCCTATGAGTTTTTGGTGAAAAATTGACCCAAAATGCAAAGGGGTACCCCTTTGAGTTTTTGGTGAAAAACAGACCCAAAATGCAAAGTGGTACCCCTTTGAGTTTTTGGCTGAAAAACTGACCCAAAAAGCATAGGGGTACCCCTATGAGGTTTTGGCTGAAAAACTGACCCAAAATACAAAGGGGTAACCCTTTGAGTTTTTGGCTGAAAAACTGACCCAAAATGCAAAGGGGTACCCCTATGAGTTTTTGGGGAAAACTGACCCAAAATGCAAAGGGGTACCCCTTTGAGTTTTTGGCTAAAAAACTGACCCAAAATGCAAAGGGGTACCCCTATGAGTTTTTGGTGAAAAACTGACCCAAAATGCAAAGTGGTACCCCTTTGAGTTTTTGGTGAAAAACTGACCCAAAATGCAAAGGGGTACCCCTTTGAGTTTTTGGCTGAAAAACTAACCCAAAATGCATAGGGGTACCCCTATGAGTTTTTGGCTAAAAAACTGACCCAAAATACAAAGGGGTAACCCTTTGAGTTTTTGGCTGAAAAACTGACCCAAAATGCAAAGGGGTACCCCTATGAGTTTTTGGTAAAAAACTGACCCAAAATGCAACGGGGTACCCCTTTGAGTTTTTTGCTAAAAAACTGACCCAAAATGCAAAGGGGTACCCCTATGAGTTTTTGGTGAAAAACTGACCCAAAATGCAAAGGGGTACCCCTTTGAGTTTTTGCTGAAAAACAGACCCAAAATGCAAAGGGGTACCCCTTTGAGTTTTTGGCTAAAAAACTGACCCAAAATGCATAGGGGTACCCCTATGAGTTTTTGGCTGAAAAACTGACCCAAAATACAAAGGGGTAGCCCTTTGAGTTTTTGGCTGAAAAACTGACCCAAAATGCAAAGGGGTACCCCAATGAGTTTTTGGCTGAAAAACTGACCCAAAATGCAAAGGGGTACCCCTATGTGTTTTTGGTGAAAAACTGACCCAAAATACAAAGGGGTACCCCTTTGAGTTTTTTGCTGAAAAATTAAACCAAAATGCAAAGGGGTCCCCTATGAGTTTTTGGTGAAAAACAGACCCAAAATGCAAAGGGCTACCCCTTTGAGTTTTTGGCTGAAAAACTGACCCAAAAAGCATAGGGGTACCCCTATGAGTTTTTGGCTGAAAAACTGGCCCAAAATACAAAGGGGTAACCCTTTGAGTTTTTGGCTGAAAAACTGACCCAAAATGCAAAGGGATACCCCTATGAGTTTTTGGCTGAAAAACTGACCCAAAATAAAAAGGGGTAACCCTTTGAGTTTTTGGCTGAAAAACTGACCCAAAATGCAAAGGGGTGTACCCCTATGAGTTTTTGGTGAAAAACAGACCCAAAATGAGAAGGGTTACCCCTATGAGTTTTTGGTGAAAAACTGACCCAAAATGCAAAGGGGTACCCCTATGAGTTTTTGGTGAAAAACTGACCCAAAATGCAATGGGGTACCCCTTTGAGTTTTTTGCTGAAAAACTGACCCAAAATGCAAAGGGGTACCCCTATGAGTTTTTGGTCAAAAACTGACCCAAAATACAAAGGGGTACCCCTATGAGTTTTTGGTGAAAAACTGACCCAAAATGAAAAGGGGTACCCCTTTGAGTTTTTGGCTGAAAAACTGACCCAAAATGCAAAGGGGTGTACCCCTATGAGTTTTTGGTGAAAAACAGACCCAAAATGACAAGGGTTACCCCTATGAGTTTTTGGTGAAAAACTGACCCAAAATGCAAAGGGGTACCCCTATGAGTTTTTGGTGAAAAACTGACCCAAAATGCAATGGGGTACCCCTTTGAGTTTTTTGCTGAAAAACTGACCCAAAATGCAAAGGGGTACCCCTATGAGTTTTTGGTGAAAAACTAACCCAAAATGCAAAGGGGCACCCCTTTGAGTTTTTGGCTAAAAAACTGACCCAAAATGCAAAGGGGTACCCCTTTGAGTTTCTGGCTGAAAAACTGACCCAAAATGCGAAGGGGTACCCCTATGAGTTTTTGGCTGAAAAACTGACCCAAAATGCAAAGGGGTACCCCTATGTGTTTTTGGTGAAAAACTGACTCAAAATGCAAAGGGGTACCCCTTTGAGTTTTTTGCTGAAAAACTGACCCAAAATGCAAAGGGGTCCCCTATGAGTTTTTGGTGAAAAACAGACCCAAAATGCAAAGGGGCACCCCTTTGAGTTTTTGGCTGAAAAACTGACCAAAAAGCATAGGGGTACCCCTATGAGTTTTTGGCTGAAAAACTGGCCCAAAATACAAAGGGGTAACCCTTTGAGTTTTTGGCTGAAAAACTGACCCAAAATGCAAAGGGGTACCCCTATGAGTTTTTGGCTGAAAAACTGACCCAAAATAAAAAGGGGTAACCCTTTGAGTTTTTGGCTGAAAAACTGACCCAAATGCGAAGGGGTACCCCTATGAGTTTTTGGCTGTAAAACTGACCCAAAATGCAAAGAAGTACCCCTATGAGTTTTTGCCGAAAAACTGACCCAAAATACAAAGGGGTACCCCTATGAGTTTTTGGTGAAAAAATGACCCAAAATGCAAAGGGGTACCCCTTTGAGTTTTTGGCTGAAAAACTGACCCAAAATGCAAAGGGGTGTACCCCTATGAGTTTTTGGTGAAAACAGACCCAAAATGACAAGGGTTACCCCTATGACTTTTTGGTGGAAAACTGACCCAAAATGCAAAGGGGTACCCCTATGAGTTTTTGGTGAAAAACTGACCCAAAATGCAATTGGGTACCCCTTTGAGTTTTTGGCTGAAAAACTGATCCAAAATGCAAAGAAGTACCCCTATGAGTTTTTGGTGAAAAACTAACCCAAAATGCAAAGGGGCACCCCTTTGAGTTTTTGGCTAAAAAACTGACCCAAAATGCAAAGGGGTACCCCTTTGAGATTTTGGCTGAAAAACTGACCCAAAATGCGAAGGGGTACCCCTATGAGTTTTTGGCTGAAAAACTGACCCAAAATGTAAAGGGGTACCCCTATGTGTTTTTGGTGAAAAACTGACCCAAAATGCAAAGGGGTACCCCTTTGAGTTTATTGCTGAAAAACTGACCCAAAATGCAAAGGGTTCCCCTATGAGTTTTTGGTGAAAAATAGACCCAAAATGCAAAGGGACACCCCTTTGAGTTTTTGGCTGAAAAACTGACCCAAAAAGCATAGGGGTACCCCTATGAGTTTTTGGCTGAAAAACTGGCCCAAAATACAAAGGGGTAACCCTTTGAGTTTTTGGCTGAAAAACTGACCCAAAATGCAAAGGGGTACCCCTATGAGTTTTTGGCTGAAAAACTGACCCAAAATAAAAAGGGGTAACCCTTTGAGTTTTTGGCTGAAAAACTGACCCAAATGCAAAGGGGTACCCCTATGAGTTTTTGGCTGTAAAACTGACCCAAAATGCAAAGAAGTACCCCTATGAGTTTTTGCCGAAAAACTGACCCAAAATACAAAGGGGTACCCCTATGAGTTTTTGGTGAAAAACTGACCCAAAATGCAAAGGGGTACCCCTATGAGTTTTTGGCTGAAAAACTGACCCAAAATGCAAAGGGGTGTACCCCTATGAGTTTTTGGTGAAAAACAGACCCAAAATGACAAGGGTTACCCCTATGACTTTTTGGTGGAAAACTGACCCAAAATGCAAAGGGGTACCCCTATGAGTTTTTGGCTGTAAAACTGACCCAAAATGCAAAGAAGTACCCCTATGAGTTTTTGCCGAAAAACTGACCCAAAATACAAAGGGGTACCCCTATGAGTTTTTGGTGAAAAAATGACCCAAAATGCAAAGGGGCACCCCTTTGAGTTTTTGGCTAAAAAACTGACCCAAAATGCAAAGGGGTACCCCTTTGAGATTTTGGCTGAAAAACTGACCCAAAATGCGAAGGGGTACCCCTATGAGTTTTTGGTGAAAAACTGACCCAAAATGCAATGGGGTACCCCTTTGAGTTTTTTGCTGAAAAACTGACCCAAAATGCAAAGGGGTACCCCTATGAGTTTTTGGTGAAAAACTGACCCAAAATGCAAAGGGGTACCCCTATGAGTTTTTGGCTGAAAAACTGACCCAAAATGCAAAGGGGTGTACCCTATGAGTTTTTGGTGAAAAACAGACCCAAAATGACAAGGGTTACCCCTATGAGTTTTTGGTGAAAAACTGACCCAAAATGCAAAGGGGTACCCCTATGAGTTTTTGGTGAAAAACTGACCCAAAATGCAATGGGGTACCCCTTTGAGTTTTTTGCTGAAAAACTGACCCAAAATGCAAAGGGGTACCCCTATGAGTTTTTGGTGAAAAACTAACCCAAAATGCAAAGGGGCACCCCTTTGAGTTTTTGGCTAAAAAACTGACCCAAAATGCAAAGGGGTACCCCTTTGAGTTTCTGGCTGAAAAACTGACCCAAAATGCGAAGGGGTACCCCTATGAGTTTTTGGCTGAAAAACTGACCCAAAATGCAAAGGGGTACCCCTATGTGTTTTTGGTGAAAAACTGACTCAAAATGCAAAGGGGTACCCCTTTGAGTTTTTTGCTGAAAAACTGACCCAAAATGCAAAGGGGTCCCCTATGAGTTTTTGGTGAAAAACAGACCCAAAATGCAAAGGGGCACCCCTTTGAGTTTTTGGCTGAAAAACTGACCAAAAAGCATAGGGGTACCCCTATGAGTTTTTGGCTGAAAAACTGGCCCAAAATACAAAGGGGTAACCCTTTGAGTTTTTGGCTGAAAAACTGACCCAAAATGCAAAGGGGTACCCCTATGAGTTTTTGGCTGAAAAACTGACCCAAAATAAAAAGGGGTAACCCTTTGAGTTTTTGGCTGAAAAACTGACCCAAATGCGAAGGGGTACCCCTATGAGTTTTTGGCTGTAAAACTGACCCAAAATGCAAAGAAGTACCCCTATGAGTTTTTGCCGAAAAACTGACCCAAAATACAAAGGGGTACCCCTATGAGTTTTTGGTGAAAAAATGACCCAAAATGCAAAGGGGTACCCCTTTGAGTTTTTGGCTGAAAAACTGACCCAAAATGCAAAGGGGTGTACCCCTATGAGTTTTTGGTGAAAACAGACCCAAAATGACAAGGGTTACCCCTATGACTTTTTGGTGGAAAACTGACCCAAAATGCAAAGGGGTACCCCTATGAGTTTTTGGTGAAAAACTGACCCAAAATGCAATTGGGTACCCCTTTGAGTTTTTGGCTGAAAAACTGATCCAAAATGCAAAGAAGTACCCCTATGAGTTTTTGGTGAAAAACTAACCCAAAATGCAAAGGGGCACCCCTTTGAGTTTTTGGCTAAAAAACTGACCCAAAATGCAAAGGGGTACCCCTTTGAGATTTTGGCTGAAAAACTGACCCAAAATGCGAAGGGGTACCCCTATGAGTTTTTGGCTGAAAAACTGACCCAAAATGTAAAGGGGTACCCCTATGTGTTTTTGGTGAAAAACTGACCCAAAATGCAAAGGGGTACCCCTTTGAGTTTATTGCTGAAAAACTGACCCAAAATGCAAAGGGTTCCCCTATGAGTTTTTGGTGAAAAATAGACCCAAAATGCAAAGGGACACCCCTTTGAGTTTTTGGCTGAAAAACTGACCCAAAAAGCATAGGGGTACCCCTATGAGTTTTTGGCTGAAAAACTGGCCCAAAATACAAAGGGGTAACCCTTTGAGTTTTTGGCTGAAAAACTGACCCAAAATGCAAAGGGGTACCCCTATGAGTTTTTGGCTGAAAAACTGACCCAAAATAAAAAGGGGTAACCCTTTGAGTTTTTGGCTGAAAAACTGACCCAAATGCAAAGGGGTACCCCTATGAGTTTTTGGCTGTAAAACTGACCCAAAATGCAAAGAAGTACCCCTATGAGTTTTTGCCGAAAAACTGACCCAAAATACAAAGGGGTACCCCTATGAGTTTTTGGTGAAAAACTGACCCAAAATGCAAAGGGGTACCCCTATGAGTTTTTGGCTGAAAAACTGACCCAAAATGCAAAGGGGTGTACCCCTATGAGTTTTTGGTGAAAAACAGACCCAAAATGACAAGGGTTACCCCTATGACTTTTTGGTGGAAAACTGACCCAAAATGCAAAGGGGTACCCCTATGAGTTTTTGGTGAAAAACTGACCCAAAATGCACTGGGGTACCCCTTTGAGTTTTTTGCTGAAAAACTGACCCAAAATGCAAAGGGGTACCCCTATGAGTTTTTGGTGAAAAACTAACCCAAAATGCAAAGGGGCACCCCTTTGAGTTTTTGGCTAAAAAACTGACCCAAAATGCAAAGGGGTACCCCTTTGAGATTTTGGCTGAAAAACTGACCCAAAATGCGAAGGGGTACCCCTATGAGTTTTTGGTGAAAAACTGACCCAAAATGCAATGGGGTACCCCTTTGAGTTTTTTGCTGAAAAACTGACCCAAAATGCAAAGGGGTACCCCTATGAGTTTTTGGTGAAAAACTGACCCAAAATGCAAAGGGGTACCCCTATGAGTTTTTGGCTGAAAAACTGACCCAAAATGCAAAGGGGTGTACCCTATGAGTTTTTGGTGAAAAACAGACCCAAAATGACAAGGGTTACCCCTATGACTTTTTGGTGGAAAACTGACCCAAAATGCAAAGGGGTACCCCTATGAGTTTTTGGTGAAAAACTGACCCAAAATGCAATGGGGTACCCCTTTGAGTTTTTTGCTGAAAAACTGACCCAAAATGCAAAGGGGTACCCCTATGAGTTTTTGGCTGTAAAACTGACCCAAAATGCAAAGAAGTACCCCTATGAGTTTTTACCGAAAAACTGACCCAAAATACAAAGGGGTACCCCTATGAGTTTTTGGTGAAAAACTGACCCAAAATGCAAAGGGGTACCCCTATGAGTTTTTGGCTGAAAAACTGACCCAAAATGCAAAGGGGTGTACCCCTATGAGTTTTTGGTGAAAAACAGACCCAAAATGACAAGGGTTACCCCTATGACTTTTTGGTGGAAAACTGACCCAAAATGCAAAGGGGTACCCCTATGAGTTTTTGGTGAAAAACTGACCCAAAATGCAATGGGGTACCCCTTTGAGTTTTTTGCTGAAAAACTGACCCAAAATGCAAAGGGGTACCCCTATGAGTTTTTGGTGAAAAACTAACCCAAAATGCAAAGGGGCACCCCTTTGAGTTTTTGGCTAAAAAACTGACCCAAAATGCAAAGGGGTACCCCTTTGAGATTTTGGCTGAAAAACTGACCCAAAATGCGAAGGGGTACCCCTATGAGTTTTTGGCTGAAAAACTGACCCAAAATGTAAAGGGGTACCCCTATGTGTTTTTGGTGAAAAACTGACCCAAAATGCAAAGGGGTACCCCTTTGAGTTTATTGCTGAAAAACTGACCCAAAATGCAAAGGGTTCCCCTATGAGTTTTTGGTGAAAAATAGACCCAAAATGCAAAGGGACACCCCTTTGAGTTTTTGGCTGAAAAACTGACCCAAAAAGCATAGGGGTACCCCTATGAGTTTTTGGCTGAAAAACTGGCCCAAAATACAAAGGGGTAACCCTTTGAGTTTTTGGCTGAAAAACTGACCCAAAATGCAAAGGGGTACCCCTATGAGTTTTTGGCTGAAAAACTGACCCAAAATAAAAAGGGGTAACCCTTTGAGTTTTTGGCTGAAAAACTGACCCAAATGCAAAGGGGTACCCCTATGAGTTTTTGGCTGTAAAACTGACCCAAAATGCAAAGAAGTACCCCTATGAGTTTTTGCCGAAAAACTGACCCAAAATACAAAGGGGTACCCCTATGAGTTTTTGGTGAAAAACTGACCCAAAATGCAAAGGGGTACCCCTATGAGTTTTTGGCTGAAAAACTGACCCAAAATGCAAAGGGGTGTACCCCTATGAGTTTTTGGTGAAAAACAGACCCAAAATGACAAGGGTTACCCCTATGACTTTTTGGTGGAAAACTGACCCAAAATGCAAAGGGGTACCCCTATGAGTTTTTGGTGAAAAACTGACCCAAAATGCACTGGGGTACCCCTTTGAGTTTTTTGCTGAAAAACTGACCCAAAATGCAAAGGGGTACCCCTATGAGTTTTTGGTGAAAAACTAACCCAAAATGCAAAGGGGCACCCCTTTGAGTTTTTGGCTAAAAAACTGACCCAAAATGCAAAGGGGTACCCCTTTGAGATTTTGGCTGAAAAACTGACCCAAAATGCGAAGGGGTACCCCTATGAGTTTTTGGCTGAAAAAACTGACCCAAAATGCAAAGGGGTACCCCTATGTGTTTTTGGTGAAAAACTGACCCAAAATGCAAAGGGGTACCCCTTTGAGTTTTTTGCTGAAAAACTGACCCAAAATGCAAAGGGTTCCCCTATGAGTTTTTGGTGAAAAACTGACCCAAAATGAAAAGGGGTACCCCTTTGAGTTTTTTGCTGAAAAACTGACCCAAAAATGCAAAGGGGTCCCCTATGAGTTTTTGGTGAAAAACTGACCCAAAATGCAAAGGGGCACCCCTTTGAGTTTTTGGCTGAAAAACTGACCCAAAATGCGAAGGGGTACCCCTATGAGTTTTTGGCTGAAAAACTGACCCCAAAATGTAAAGGGGTACCCCTATGTGTTTTTGGTGAAAAACTGACCCAAAATGCAAAGGGGTACCCCTTTGAGTTTATTGCTGAAAAACTGACCCAAAATGCAAAGGGTTCCCCTATGAGTTTTTGGTGAAAAATAGACCCAAAATGCAAAGGGACACCCCTTTGAGTTTTTGGCTGAAAAACTGACCCAAAAAGCATAGGGGTACCCCTATGAGTTTTTGGCTGAAAAACTGGCCCAAAATACAAAGGGGTAACCCTTTGAGTTTTTGGCTGAAAAACTGACCCAAAATGCAAAGGGGTACCCCTATGAGTTTTTGGCTGAAAAACTGACCCAAAATAAAAAGGGGTAACCCTTTGAGTTTTTGGCTGAAAAACTGACCCAAATGCAAAGGGGTACCCCTATGAGTTTTTGGCTGTAAAACTGACCCAAAATGCAAAGAAGTACCCCTATGAGTTTTTGCCGAAAAACTGACCCAAAATACAAAGGGGTACCCCTATGAGTTTTTGGTCAAAAACTGACCCAAAATGCAAAGGGGTACCCCTATGAGTTTTTGGCTGAAAAACTGACCCAAAATGCAAAGGGGTGTACCCCTATGAGTTTTTGGTGAAAAACAGACCCAAAATGACAAGGGTTACCCCTATGACTTTTTGGTGGAAAACTGACCCAAAATGCAAAGGGGTACCCCTATGAGTTTTTGGTGAAAAACTGACCCAAAATGCACTGGGGTACCCCTTTTGAGTTTTTTGCTAAAAAACTGACCCAAAATGCAAAGGGGTACCCCTATGAGTTTTTGGTGAAAAAACTAACCCAAAATGCAAAGGGGCACCCCTTTGAGTTTTTGGCTAAAAAACTGACCCAAAATGCAAAGGGGTACCCCTTTGAGATTTTGGCTGAAAAACTGACCCAAAATGCGAAGGGGTACCCCTATGAGTTTTTGGCTGAAAAACTGACCCAAAATGCAAAGGGGTACCCCTATGTGTTTTTGGTGAAAAACTGACCCAAAATGCAAAGGGGTACCCCTTTGAGTTTTTTGCTGAAAAACTGACCCAAAATGCAAAGGGTTCCCCTATGAGTTTTTGGTGAAAAACTGACCCAAAATGAAAAGGGGTACCCCTTTGAGTTTTTTGCTGAAAAACTGACCCAAAATGCAAAGGGGTCCCCTATGAGTTTTTTGGGTGAAAAACTGACCCAAAATGCAAAGGGACACCCCTTTGAGTTTTTGGCTGAAAAACTGACCCAAAAAGCATAGGGGTACCCCTATGAGTTTTTGGCTGAAAAACTGGCCCAAAATACAAAGGGGTAACCCTTTGAGTTTTTGGCTGAAAAACTGACCCAAAATGCAAAGGGTGTACCCCTATGAGTTTTTGGCTGAAAAACTGACCCAAAATAAAAAGGGTAACCCTTTGAGTTTTTGGCTGAAAAACTGACCCAATGCAAAGGGGTACCCCTATGAGTTTTTGGCTGTAAAACTGACCCAAAATGCAAAGAAGTACCCCTATGAGTTTTTGCCGAAAAAACTGACCCAAAATACAAAGGGGTACCCCTATGAGTTTTTGGTGAAAAACTGACCCAAAATGCAAAGGGGTACCCCTATGAGTTTTGGCTGAAAAACTGACCCAAAATGCACTGGGGTACCCCTTTGAGTTTTTTGCTGAAAAACTGACCCAAAATGCAAAGGGGTACCCCTATGAGTTTTTGGTGAAAAACTAACCCAAAATGCAAAGGGGCACCCCTTTGAGTTTTTGGCTAAAAAACTGACCCAAAATGCAAAGGGGTACCCCTTTGAGATTTTGGCTGAAAAAACTGACCCAAAATGCGAAGGGGTACCCCTATGAGTTTTTGGCTGAAAAACTGACCCAAAATGCAAAGGGGTACCCCTATGTGTTTTTTGGTGAAAAAACTGACCCAAAATGCAAAGGGGTACCCCTTTGAGTTTTTTTGCTGAAAAAACTGACCCAAAATGCAAAGGGTTCCCCTATGAGTTTTTGGTGAAAAACTGACCCAAAATGAAAAGGGGTACCCCTTTGAGTTTTTTGCTGAAAAACTGACACCAAAATGCAAAGGGGTCCCCTATGAGTTTTTGGTGAAAAACTGACCCAAAATGCAAAGGGGGCACCCCTTTGAGTTTTTGGCTGAAAAACTGACCAAAATGCGAAGGGGTACCCCTATGAGTTTTTGGCTGAAAAACTGACCCAAAATGTAAAGGGGTACCCCTATGTGTTTTTGGTGAAAAACTGACCCAAAATGCAAAGGGGTACCCCTTTGAGTTTATTGCTGAAAAACTGACCCAAAATGCAAAGGGTTCCCCTATGAGTTTTTGGTGAAAAATAGACCCAAAATGCAAAGGGACACCCCTTTGAGTTTTTGGCTGAAAAACTGACCCAAAAAGCATAGGGGTACCCCTATGAGTTTTTGGCTGAAAAAACTGGCCCAAAATACAAAGGGGTAACCCTTTGAGTTTTTGGCTGAAAAACTGACCCAAAATGCAAAGGGGTACCCCTATGAGTTTTTGGCTGAAAAACTGACCCAAAATAAAAAGGGGTA
>JBBPFJ010000924.1:0-36310 GCA_037975025.1 Excoecaria agallocha
ACATGATTAATTCTTTTATTAAGTGATTTAGTTAGTTATTATGTCTTACATTTATCTTAGATTAAATCAAAAGGATTATCTTGGATTAAATGTATTATTTTAAGGAGTTTTAATCAATATATATTTCTTAATTTAAAGAAGTGATAAAGGCTAAAATTAATTATCTCTAGATAATATTAATTATCTTGAGGTAGTGGTTTTTGGATTGATCACTTAAGAAAATGAAAAGAATATATATTGAGGTAGAAAAAAAAACGAAAAACCCTAACATATTCTAGGGTTTTGGCGTGAAACCCTAATTCTCTCTAAGGTTGGCGTGAACTTCATCTCTCTCTCTCTTAATTCTTTTGGTCCAATTTTCACAAGGAAAAAGGATAGTTCCTCATTCTCTTGTGATCTTGGGTAGTAATAGCAACCTAAGAGAAGTACAAAATCAAATTTTGTAGCTTCAAACCATAGCCATTACACAATACTTTAAAAGAGAGCTAGCAATCTCGATTTTAAGCCGTCGGTGCAATTGTGTGTGTGAGAATAGAGGGAGTGGCGTAAAAGGCTGTTCCTTGGCATTGGTGATCGAGATCTAAGGCGGATAGAGTCATCTTAGTTGCTGGCCATCACCAAACTCAATAAATAAAAGGCATCAAAAGTTGTAAGTTCTACAACCCTAAAATTGCATGTTTCGTTTCTTGCTTTGGAATTGTATGGTATGTATGATAAAAATTTTTGTTTTTCCGCTGTGATATCATCACATTCATACCATTTCATATTCCATCAGTGGTATCAGAGCCTAAACATTCTTATTTTAGTGCTTTATATGCATGAAAAAATTAATTAAAAATCGTCATTATGAAAACATGCAAATCTGAAATTTTCTGTTTTGAGTTTTTTGCATTGTTTTGGTGTAAAAATGATTTTAATTGATTAGATAGGTATTATAATTAATATGACTTGTTAATATACTGTCCTAAGATGTTAATAGGGCTGGTAATGGTCGGATTTAATTATTTATACCTGATGGTACATGTTAATTATGAAACTAGGTGCTAGTTGGCATGTAAATTGCTAGTTTAACAACTAGTTTTCAAAATTAAATGTAAAATTTATTTTGGTATGTTTGTAAGTGATTTTTAAAGATTAAATATCAGGTATGGACATGTTTTAAATTTGGTTTTAATTCTGTTCCATGACAATTTAATTGATTAATTTTAAAATGAACAATTTAAATTTGGTTTTAATTCTTGTCCATGACAATTTAAACTATATCTAGTTTGTGTTTGTTACATGTTTAATCAACATTGTTTTGTTTTGTTTTGATTAAAATGGTAAAAACACATTTAGATTAAAATGGTACAGAATATTAAATCAATATTTATGACCTTATTTAATTTATTAAATGACTCATAAAATTGTTTTAAATATTTGTGCATTTTTGTGGCATCACATAAGCATTAAACAACTAGTTTTGTTATTTGTTTGTTTTATTTGTATGCCGTGTACCATATATATATGTTCTTCATGATTTTGTGTTTTAATTCATGTTAGCACATATTATATGTATTTTTAATGTTTATGGGCTGCATGACATAAAATTAAAATGGCAAAATTGGAAATTATACTAGAGTTGATTTATGGCACAAATCTAACTAGTTTGTGTTTTGGGCTTTTAAGAGAACTTATTCAATAAGAGGATTTAGTCCATTGGGCTTCGGCCCAGGCCCATCATGGGGTCATCTCTTAAAGGTTCAAGTACACAATTTCCTTTAATGGGCTTGGCTAAATTAAATAAAATTGGACTTTGTTTTATCCATGAATGTTATGTATATTTATTTGCTAGTTTGGTGTGATGAATGGATATGCATGGTGCATTCATGGGCCCTGGGTTTTGTAATTAAATATGGCCTGCGAGCCATTATGTTTTATTGTAAAAGTTTCATTTATTTCTTAGAATAGAATATACTTGAAGACTTTGTAAATCAAAACGAAGCCCACCGGAGTGGAGAAGCCCAACTCGAAGATTCTTATGTAATAGTATAGAATCTTAGTTGTAGGTTTTTGGGCCCATGTTTGTCACGCTTTACTTTATGCAATTATATATATATATATGCATGCTATGTATGGATGACAAAGCGTATGCCATGTAAGCTGTAATAAAATGAATCCCTAAAAATAGTAAGTCACAAAGTTGCCTTCCTAGTTCGAAACATGTCAAGGCATCGATCATCAGTCACGTAGACTAGGAGTCCTAGATGCGCCCGATTATCTTTGTGAGGCATGGATTGTGAATGTAGGTTGGACTTAACATGGAAAGGGATGCCCGGACCTAGGCAACTAATAAATGGATTATGCTATAACATCTTAAGATGTTAGCCCATTTGATCCAAGAGTCATGTACGAGACATGATTGGAGTTTTCCTACCTAAGTAACTTAACTTATTAGGTGTATAGGCTCATCTTGACTAATAAGTTATTGTGAAAAGTGGATCTTGGCCCACATCAAATCATTAACGCGAATTATTTAAAAGGATATTAATTCGGTTTGTGGGATCATAAATAAGACCTCATTTAATCTTGCTAAATTTTATTGTAGATTGAAAATGGCATCTTCAAACAACAATTTCTCATTGCGATCGGTCCTTAAAAAGGACAAATTGAATGGCACCAATTTCATAGACTGGTCTTGAAACTTAAAAATAGTTCTTAAGCAAGAGAAGAAGTCGTATGTTTTGGATGCACCCTTGCCTGAAGAACCAGGAAGGAACGCCTCTGCGGTTCAAAAGGAAACTTTTGAGACCAAGAAGAGCGACTCCAATGATTTGACTTGTCTGATGCTGGCCACTATGGTGCCTGACATGCAAAAGCAATTTATGGACCAAGAGGCTTATGCAATCATGGTGCACCTCAAGGAGATGTTCCAAGAGCAAGCTCGTCATGAAAGGTTCGTGACAACAAAGGCTTTGATTTCTTGTAAGATGGCTGAAGGTACTCCTGTTAGTACCCATGTACTCGAGATGAAAGGGTATCTTGATACTCTTGAGAAGCTTGAGGTTCTAGTGCCAAAAGGAATTGGCCACTGACTTGATCTTAGGATCATTGCCTACTGCTTATGATCCATTTGTGATGAATTATAACATGCATGCAATGAACAAGTCAGTCACTGAGCTTCATGGGATGCTTAAGAATGCTGAAGAGAACATTCGAAAGACCAATCTCGTACTAATGGTTTAAAAGGGAATTAAGAAGGGACCCGCTAAGGGAAAGGGAAAACCCAAGTCAGTTGGGAGTGCACCTCAGGCCCAATCCAAGCCCAAGGCACTAAAACTCAAAGAGAGTGAGAGCACTTGCTTCCATTGCAACAAGATAGGGCATTGGAGGAAGAATTGCGCTCTCTTCAAGGATGAACAAAAGAAGAATGGAGCCAAGGCGTCCAGTTCTGGTATTTTTGTTGTTGAAATTAACCTTTCTATTTCTACCACTTGGGTATTGGATACCGGTTGTGGTTCTCACATTTGTTCAAATGTACAGGGGCTAAGAAATAGGCGGTTACTTGGGAAGAATGAAGTAAACCTCCGTGTGGGGAATGAAGCACGAGTTGCTGCCATGGAGATAGGCGACTATCACCTCACTTTACCTTCCGGACTTTGTATTGTTTTGAATAATTGTTATTATGTGCCTACTATGAGCAGAAACATTATTTCAGTTTCATGTTTGGATAATGATGAATTTGATTTTGTTATTAAAAATGGCAATGCTCATATTCGTCGCCAAGGCATTTCTTATAGCAATGCCATGTTGCAAAATGGCCTTTATATCCTTGATTTACAAAATAGAGAGTCCATATACAACATTAATACAAAGAGGGTTAAATCAAACGAATTGAACCCTACTTACTTCTGGCATTGTCGTTTAGGACATGCATATGAAAAACGCATTTCAAGACTCCACAAAACTGGAGTGCTTGGGTCATTCGACTTAGAGTCTTATGATACATGCGAGCCATGTTTGCATGGAAAAATGACAAAGAGTCCTTTTAATAAAAAAGGTGAGAGGACTAATGGCTTATTGGAACTAATACATATCGATGTATGTGGACCTTTAAGTACACATGCTAGAGGTGGTTTTAGCTACTTCGTGACATTCACAAATGACTTCAGTATATATGGCTATGTCTATCTAATAAAGTATAAGTCTGAAACTTTTGAGAAATTCAAAGAGTTTAAGAACGAAGTAGAAAACCAACTTGGCAAAAGTATAAAAGCCATTCGATCAGATCGAGGTGGCGAATACTTAAGCCAAGAGTTTAACAGTCATCTAAAGGAGTGTGGTATTATTTCACAGCTCACTCCTCCTGGAACACCTCAATGGAATGGTGTGTCCGAAAGGAGAAATCGAACTCTGTTGGACATGGTTCGATCTATGATGAGTCAAGCTAATCTTCCTATCTCTTTTTGGGGTTATGCATTAGAAACTGCTGTGTTTCTATTGAACCGTACTCCAACTAAAGCAGTTGAGAAGACACCATACGAGGTATGGACTGGGAAAGAACCCAATATGTCTTTTCTCAGGATTTGGGGCTGTGAAGCACATGTTAAGAAATTAACATCTGACAAACTAGAGTCCAAATCCAGTGTCTGCTTGTTTGTAGGTTATCCTAAAGAAACAAAGGGATACTACTTTTACTCATAAGCCGAGAACAAAGTATTTGTTGCTCGCAAGGCTGTTTTCTTGGAAAAGGAGTTCCTTCTCAAGAAAGACAGTGGGAGTAAAGTAGAACTTGAAGAAATTCAAGCGCCACAAACTCCTATAGAAGATGAGTTGGAAATGGGATCAAGTTCACAACCAGTTGTGGAACAAAAACCCATTACACAAGAACCTAGAAGGTCCGGTAGGGTACGTCAGGAGATTGAGAGATATGGATTTCTAATCACTGATAGTGACACTATTGAGTTAGTAGATCGTGAGGATCCTACTACCTACCGAGAAGCTATTGAGAGCCCAGACTCGGAAAATTGGCTTGAAGCCATGAAATCCGAGATGCAATCAATGTACGATAACCAGGTTTGGACCTTGGTTGATCCACTAGAAGGTGCTAAGGTAATTGAATGCAAGTGGTTATTCAAACTGAAAGCTGATAAGACCTACAAAGGTAGACTAGTAGCAAAAGGTTTTCGATAAACTCATGGTATAGACTATGACGAGACCTTTTCGCTTGTAGTCATGCTCAAGTCCATTAGGATCTTGCTTGCCATAGCTGCATATCATGATTATGAGATATGGGAAATGGATGTCAAAACTGCTTTCCTCAATGGAAATTTACTTGAGGATGTGTATATGACACAGCCTGAAGGTTTTGTCAATCCCAAGCATCCTAAGAAGGTTTGCAAGCTTCAAAAATCCATTTATGGATTAAAGCAAGCATCCCGAAGTTGGAATCTTCATTTTGATGAGGCAGTCAAAGAATTTGACTTCATCAAGAACGAAGATGAGCCTTGTGTGTACAAGAAGGTTAGTGGGAGCATAGTAGTATTTCTGGTCCTATATGTGGATGACATCCTTCTCATTGGGAATGACATTCCAACATTGCAAAAGGTTAAGCAATGGTTAGGAAAATGTTTCTCAATGAAAGACTTAGGTGAAGCCGAGACAATACTTGGTATTCGAATCTATAGAGATAGATCGAATCGGCTTTTGGGACTAAGTCAATAAAAGTATATAGACAAAGTACTAACGCGTTTTAGTATGGGAGACTCAAAGAAAGGGTACATACCTTTGGCTTTGGGAGTTCCTTTGACTAAAGAACAGTGCCCTAAAACCAAAGAGGAAAGGGACAACATGAGTAGAATCCCATATGCATCTGCTATTGGATCTATCATGTACGCTATGTTATGTACTAGGTTGGATGTTGCTCATGCACTGAGTATAACCAGTAGGTTTCGGCAAGACCCTGGTGAGAAGCACTGGTCTGCTGTAAAAGGGATTCTGAAGTACTTGCGAAGGACTAAGGATCACTTCTTGGTGTATGGTGGTCAAGAAGAGCTCGTCATACAAGGTTATGCCGATACTGCTTTTTAGACCAGCACTCAGGATTCTAGATCGCAATCTGGGTTT
Source organism: Excoecaria agallocha (assembly GCA_037975025.1). Taxonomy (NCBI): domain Eukaryota; kingdom Viridiplantae; phylum Streptophyta; class Magnoliopsida; order Malpighiales; family Euphorbiaceae; genus Excoecaria; species Excoecaria agallocha. Next base: position 6,106 of record JBBPFJ010000924.1, read on the forward strand.
GTTTTTGTTTTAAACGGTGGTGCTATCAGCTGGAGAAGCTCAAAGTAAGAGACCGTTGCCGACTCAACTACAGAATCTGAGCATATTACAGCAAGTGAGGCTGCAAAAGAGGCTGTTTGGATTAAAAATTTCATTACTGGATTAGGAGTGGTCCCAAGCATCCTAAATCCATTAGAAATTTTCTGTGACAACAACGGGGCCATCGCACAGGCAAAGGAGCCCCGGTCACACCAGAAATCTAAACACATACTTAGGAGGTACCACCTGATTAGAGAAATCATTGATCGTGGGGACGTCAAGGTTAGCAAGATAGCAAGTGAAGACAATGTAGCAGATCCTTTGACGAAATAGTTACGTCCAAATATGCACGAAGCTCATTTGAGAGCGTTCGGTCATAGGGCTATGCCCAATTGGGACTAGTGCTAGTGGGAGATTGTTAGTGTAAGCCCTAGCCCCAATGCATTGTAACAAAAACACTTGAAATTAATGAGGCATTTGTTTTATCTTTTGTATTCCTGCGCATATCAATTGATAAAACTATCATAGAATGTCGTTTCGGTTTAAGTTATCATGTGTGAGGCATATGGTTGTAAGACCTTGAAACAAATGAGACTTCATTCTAAACATCCCTAGTCAGTCATTGTTATGGGAATAACAATGAATTAAGACTAGTATGCTCTCTCTGATATTATGAGTTCTGTCTTACGGATCATTAGGACAAGAGTGTCAATCAGAGATCATAGATACATGTTAAAGTACATGGTATCTGGATACGATCCGCTCATGAGAACACTACATGGTACAAGTCATATGTGTTTCTCATATGCAAGTTTTGTATCGGAGTTCTTAGACCTAAAATCTCTATGAAACTCTTTATGAATTACTGTGTACTTTGACTTACACCTAACGTGCTTGTAACAGAGTGACAAGTACGGGTATGATTGGGTATGCATTGATTCATGTTAGAGAGCATGAGAGAAGTGAAGGGATTACCCCTCTCAATAAGAGAGAAAATATCATCGGCCACTTGATCAGTGAACTGAGAAGTGTATGGCCATACCGAGATGAAATAATGAGTAATCATTATTTATCTGAGAGTTCAGTGTCACTGGAATATCAAGAAAGGAATTAATATATATAAGGATGACTAGTTCCATGTCTTATATTAATTATGATATTTATGGGTAAGGGACTATGCAAAATTGCATTAGGTGACTAAATGCCATATGCATTTTCATTTAATTTGGAATGCTATAATATCTTGCTAGAGAATATATATAGCCTTTGAATTAATTTATTAATTCATTGCCAACATTAAATGTACCTATAGGATCACACACAAAGCATTGGGCTTAAAATATTTAATTAAAGTATTGAGCATTAATTTGGGCTTTTAATTAAAGTCAAATTAATGTGTATAATGGGTTATAAAATTGCTATTGGGCTTTGGTCCATGAGAGAGAGAAATTCAGCCCACAAGGTTTAATTTCAATTAATTAATTATCTTGTGTTAATTTAATTAATTGAGTATTAAAGCCTAAAGGATTTTAATTAAATTAATTCACTTGATAATTGGATGGTGTGGCCGAAATTTCAAGATAATATCAATGGAATTTCGGCACATGATTAATTCTTTTATTAAGTGATTTAGTTAATTATTATGTCTTACATTTATCTTAGATTAAATCAAAAGGATTATCTTGGATTAAATGTATTATTTTAAGGAGTTTTAATCAATATATATTTCTTAATTTAAAGAAGTGATAAAGGCTAAAATTAATTATCTCTAGATAATATTAATTATCTTGAGGTAGTTGTTTTTGGATTGATCACTTAAGAAAATGAAAAGAATATATATTGAGGTAGAAAAAAAAACGAAAAACCCTAACATAATCTAGGGTTTTGGCGTGAAACCCTAATTCTCTCTAAGGTTGGCGTGAACTTCATCTCTCTCTCTCTTAATTCTTTTGGTCCAATTTTTACACGGAAAAAGGATAGTTCCTCATTCTCTTGTGATCTTGGGTAGTAATAGCAACCTGAGAGAAGTACAAAATCAAATTTTGTAGCTTCAAACCATAGCCATTACACAATACTTTAAAAGAGAGCTAGCAATCTCGATTTTAAGCCGTCGGTGCAATTGTGTGTGTGAGAATAGAGGGAGTGGCGTAAAAGGCTGTTCCTTGGCATTGGTGATCGAGATCTAAGGCGGATAGAGTCATCTTAGTTGCTGGCCATCACCAAACTCAATAAATAAAAGGCATCAAAAGTTGTAAGTTCTACAACCCTAAAATTGCATGTTTCGTTTCTTGCTTTGGAATTGTATGGTATGTATGATAAAAATTTTTGTTTTTCCGCTGTGCTATCATCACATTCATACCATTTCATATTCCATCATTTCATATGTATGAACTCATATTCTTAGTAAAAGGTATAATTCATTTATTAATGCTATGTTTAAATACATGAGTTTGTAAATCTTAAATTAATAAATGAAGTCCTAGATATTATAAACATAGTGCAAAGGCTATCATGAAAGTGTTCATGATATGAGATGTCTATTGCATGCAAATGTGTTAATATCTAAATATCCCTAGTCATAGAATTAACAAGAAAGGACATTATAAATTTGGATAGACTAGCACATGTTATGCTTCTTAAATGGTTCAAGCAGTGGTTCTCATAACTGTGATTATGAAAGATAATCAAAGCTAACATGTGGATGCTTGTTAGAAGAACAAGTTCATTGGAGACCTGCAAAGAGAATCCTCACATAGATATTAAATCTATTTTAGTGAAGATTCTATTAATAGCGGTTGTGCAAGTATCCTTACTCTTGAGATCACCAAAGTTACCTTAAATAGCAAGAGGTATACTTTGACTCCATAACTAATTACTTCCAACTGAAGGTGAACATAGTTAGGAGGTTGGGTATATCATGACCTACTTGAAGATAGTTGAGTGATTAACAAAGGATTTACTACCCCAGATTTATTAAGGGAAGTTATCTCGCATGATTCTAGAATTGCCTTATTCAGAGAATCTCTGGCCAGAGTAATATGCTAAAATGTATAGAGATCCATGAAGGGCATTTTGGGAACAATGTTTAAATTAATAGAACATACATAATTAGATTTATATGAGTTGATAGAAATCCATACTCAGAATCTAATTGAGATAAGAGTGGTGAAAGGCCTTAATAATTGCACGGTAACTATTTCTATGGAAGGGTATAGTCAAACCACTTGACTTTCCTGACATTTGGATAGTCATAATGCCTAGCTAGAGGCCAATAATAACTTGCATAATAGTGTATCATAAATATCAATAGGGATTGATAAAATGATTTAAATAAGTTTAAATCATGTGAGATTTGAATAGAACTTGTAATTACATATTATACTGCCAATATGGACAGGAACCCAATATGTCACACACATATAGAGAAAAGAATAAAATGGTAAAATGACAAGGATAATAATATTTGATATTATTATAGGAGTAGAGGAGTGAATAAGAGAATAATTAATTAAAGAGTTTAATTAATTATGGTCAAGTAAAATTGTTCGTAGAACTTTTTAGAAATGTTCTGTAAAATAGACCTAATGGAAATATTGCATTTCATAATTAATTATTATTAGACTATAAGTGTTATAGAGCTAATATAATAATTAATAGATCCATTGGAGAAATTAAAAGGGGCTCAGAAGAATGGCTTTGGCGCAAAAACCCTCTAAAAGAAGGGTTACATGCCAAGCCCTGGTGGAAGGCCTTAGAGGCCTAATTCTTTAACCAAAATAAATTAAATATATTTCATAAGTGTTATGGAGCTCACATATTTAATTTGGATGGATTTGGAATCCATTTGGGTGATTAAATCCAAGTTTATGCACAAAGGGCCTAGTTTGTGGGTTTTGTACATAGTCTTTTGTGAAAGGACTTAAATTGGATTTAATTGATCCAAATAAATTATTAATAATTACAGAATCCCATTTAATATTGCTTTAGCAATTTTATAGAGCTCAATCCTATTATGAAGTTGTATTTTTAACCTAACTATAAAGATCCAAGTGATAGGGTATTAGGGTTAAGGTGAATAATTAAGAGAAAATAATTTCTCTCACTCTCTCAACCCTAGCTGCCACCCCCTTACTGGCATCAAAGGGATTTCGACCAGCCCTTGTTCTCCATATTTGTTAGTTCATTCAATCCTTCTCTAGTGTGGATTACTCATTGGACGTGTTCAATTTTAGACATTGCGGTTTGCAACAAACCGGTGAGAAGGAAAATCAACTATTCAACAAAAATCAAAGGTGATTTTTCTTATTCTTATTAATATGTATATTTTAAATTCATGGCAAGATCAGATCTATTGGTTAAAATTTTAAATTCCGCTTATGTATGAGATGCATGTAACCGATAATTCCCAACATGGTATCAGAGCCTCGATTTTGCCATAAATCTACAGTTTTATATTTTTCGAAATAGTTTTTATTTTTGAGTTATTTATTTCATGAACTTTAAAATATCAGATTTGATTGTTCATAAATGAGAAATATTGATTTCTGGAAGTATGTGATCAAAATATATAAAACGAAAATAAAAATGATTCTTTTGAGAAAAGAACCATTGAGAATGGCATGTTGGGTTTTATTTTTCAATAAAGTTTAGGGGCTGTTCTAAATTAATTTTTTATTGATCCACTCTAAGATTATTTTGATGATAATTTATGTGTTTAATATGTGATATTAAGCCATAGGATCAGACAAAATTAAAATCGAACAAGTTTTGCATGTAAACTAGTTTAGTCGAAAAGTTCGATAAATTTGTGTTCTTAATTTGTTCTTGGTGTGTTCATGTTTAGAACGATTTTTAATCCACTAAATCTAATATATATGATATATTAATATTTTTTTAATTAATTGTATTAATTAAAATGGGCCTTAAATTAATTGGATTAATTTTAATTCATTAAAACCACTTAATGGGCTTAATTATATTTACGGACTTGATTTAAAATAGTGAATGACTCGGTGGGCCCAAGGAGCTGATTTAAATTAAATATTATAAACTATAATTAAGTTTATTAATGGGTTTTAAGGGCTGGAGTGGGCTTGTCTCATTCCGAAAGGCCCAAACGGTTTAATAGATGCAAAACTAGTTTGTGTGTGAACACATCTTAGGGTTTATTGTGTGAGCTTCGGCTTACCCTTGTTTTAAATCCAAAATTGATTTTTAATTATTTAATATGATTAATTAATTAAATAATCAATTGATAATTAGTTAATAATCAGTTGGATTGATAATTAAGGCAAGAACACATGCATGCAAAAAGGTTTCCTAAAATGAAAGTTTCAAAAATGGAAAAAGTTTCCTAATTTGATCACATTATTAAAATAACTCAAAAGTATATTTCAAGAGTTGAAAAAAAGTTAGTAATCCATTATATGTTTTGCTTTATGCATTAGAAATGTATATCAGGGTGTATGATTGGCATGATGGATAGTTATGGATAAGGCCCAATGTGATTGAGCATAATGCATGTTTTCCCCCAATGAGGACTTTCATGTCCCGGCCACTTGTCTTTGGTTTGTATTTCTTTTCAAATTGTAATATGTAATTAGGTTACTTAGATTAAAATTAGAGATAGAGATGGAAACCACTATCAAGGAGCAAGTTGGTCCAAATGAAGATCCAACAAGTTTGAAGATAATGTAATTTTTTTTACTTGTTTGAATCATGCATATTACCTTGGTGTGACCTTTTGATTTCCCTCTTGGCTCGGGAAAATCAATGTAGTAAAGTCCATAACTATACCATAATTGAATGCTTATATTTATGAGATAGATATAGGATGCATACCAGTGTATGCCAACCATGTATGATGAGACTTAATTAACTAAAATCCCTCAAACTAATACTAAGGTATATAAGCCTTCCATTAATTTAAGGAGAACTAGAATTCTTTATATTGTGGGTTGTTGACCATAGTGAAGCTCGCATTATATCGAATATGTTCGAATCTAATTAAATGGGTCATCTTGGCTAGCCCATTAGCTTGTTGACCACAGTGAAGCTCATATTATATCGAATATGTTCGAATCTAATTAAATGGGTTATCTTGGCTAGACCATTAGCTTGTTGACCACAGTAAAAGGCTAATGGTTCTAGAGGCAAGATTAGGGAATGCATATATGATATGCATGTATCAAGAGTTAATAACCTAATGGTCCAATAGTTTTATAGAGACACAATTGGTATAGAGATACCTATCTTTCAAGGGTATGGAGTTTTATTTGTTCACCACAGTTAAGGTCAAATTTCATATCAAGGATTGGATATTGACCCACTAAGAAAACCATTGGGTTTTCTTGAATTAAATAGTGAGGGCTATTGATTCACAATAAAATAGTGGGAGTAAATGGATTAATTAAAGACCTAATTAATGCATATGTATATATGAACATACTCTCATATGTTTTCTTTTCCACATCTAAGTCATCATCATGAGCACATCAAACATAAATATACGATCAATCTTGAATATCAAGCTGGTTGGCAGCAACTATTCTGACTGGATCAGGTAAGTGAGAATTATTCTCAAAGTTGAAAAGATCCATTATGTCCTGGATAAAGATCCACAACCACTATCATTAGATGATGCCATGGATGAGATCAAGGGCACTTATCGAAAATACATGGAGGATAGTGAAGCAGCAGCATGTCTGATGCTGGGTGCTATATCCTCAGAGCTTCAGAAGCAAGATGAGATCATAGATGCTAGAACTATCATTTTGCATCTAGAGGAGCTTTATTCTTCTCAGGCTAGAACTAAGCAATATGAGATAGCTCAAGCTCTATTTAGCTGTAAAATGGTGGAAGGCACTTTGGCTGCTACTCACTCATTGAAGATGTATGGATATATTGAGCATTTAAGTATACTTGGCTATGTAATGGATACTGATCTATACATAGATTTAATCTTGTACTCGTTGGCTCCAAGTTATGCACCTTTCATGCTTAACTTCAACATGAACAAGATCTAAGTAACCATTGCTAAGTTAATCAACATGCTCAAAATAGCTGATGGATCCTTCTTGAAGGATCCAAAAAGTGTCATGATTGTCACTTCTGCTAAAGGCAAGAAGCATAAGAAGAAGAAGATAACCAAGGCACAACCAAAGAATGGTGGGATCTCCAAGAAGAAGGTTGCTAAAAAAGAGAATCCCAAAGGAACTTGCCTTCCATTGTGGAAAAGATGGTCATTGGAAGCGTAACTGCAAGGCCTATCTAGATTCTCTCAAGGAGAAGAAGCAAGCTGATGCTTCTACTTTAGTTATTCATATGATTGAAATTAATACTTATTTTATTGCTTTAAAACAATCTTGGGTATTAGATACCAGATGTGAATCTCATTTGTGTAATGATCTACAGGGGCTTAGAAGCAGTAAAAGAGTTGGAAAGGCAGAAATATGTCTACAGTCAGCTACTGGACAAAACATCTCTACAACAGTTGTGGGGACTTACCATTTGCCCTCTTCCAAGTGGATTGATACTAGAGTTAAATAATTGTTATTATGTTCCAGCATTGTCCAAAAGTATTATTTCTTTCAGTTGTTTATTGAATGATTATGACATTTCTTTAAAGGACAAGTGCTGTTACATTTTTAAGAACACTATATTTTATGTAAAAGCTATCATTGAGAATGGTATATTTGTTCTTGATTTAATTAAAGAAGTGCATAATGTGGATACCAAAAGAATGAAACATGATAATCTAAATACCTCATATTTATGGCATTGTCGTTTAGGCCATATAAATGAGAAACGCCATGACCAAATTACACAAGTCAAGTGATTTAAGGCCATTTGATTATGAATCATTTGATACATGTGAATCTTGTTTATTGGGCAAAATGACAAAAGATCCCTTTATTGGTGAAGGAGAACGAAGCTAAAATAGTTTTGGACTTAATATATTCGGATGTATGTCGTTCAATGACTACATATGCCATAGGAGGTTACTCCTACTTCATTACTTTTATAGATGATTATTCCAAGTTTGGATATATCTATCTAATGAAATATAAATCAGAAGCATTTGAAAAGTTCAAAGAATTTAGAAATGTAGTAGAGAAGCAACTTAGGCAAGAGTATTAAGACACATAGATAAGATCGAGGAGGAGAATACTTAAGCCAAGAATTTCAAGATTATTTTAGAGATAATAGGATTTTATCTCAATGGACTCCACCATATACACCATAACAAATTGGTGTATCTGAGAGGAGAAATCGAACACTATTAGATATGGTTCGATCCATGATGAGCTGAGCAGACTTGCCTAAGTCTTTTTGGGGATATGCACTAGAAACTGCTATTTATGTGTTAAACAGAGTTGAAAGTAAATCGGTTGATGTTACTCCATATGAGATATGGAATAACAAGAAACCCACACTTTCTCATATGAAAGTATGGGGTTGTCCTGCTTATGTGAAGCGGACAATGTCAGACAAACTAGATGTTAAGTCTGAAAAAATATTTATTTGTGGGATATCCAAAAGAAACATTTGGATATTATTTCTACCATCCCTTAGAACAAAAGGTGTTTGTTTCAAGGCATGTTGTCTTCTTGGAAAGAAAATTTCTCCTATGAGAGGACAATGGGAGTAAAATTGAACTTGGTGAAGTTCAAGACCCACAAATAGAAGTAGATCAACCGAATGAACCCGAGACTAAATTTCATAATGATGAGATTACAGTTAAACCTGATTATACAAAATATCCTAAAAAATCTACTAGGATGCATTCTATCCTTGTGAGATATGGATTTCACATTGATTCGGATAGAGGTATAACTATAGTAGAGGACAATGAGCCTACAAGCTATCAAGAAGTTATAAATAGTTCAGAACGTGATTTATGGCTTAAGGCTATGCAGTCTGAAATGGACTCCATGTATGAGAATAAAGTATGGACTTTAACTCAACCACCTGAAGGGATAAAACCCATGGGGTTGCAAATGGGTCTTCAAAAAGAAGACCGACATGGAAGGTAATATAGTTACCTATAAAGCTCACTTAGTAGCAAAAGGCTATCGTCAAAAACAAGGTATTGACTATGATGAAACCTTTTCTCCTATAGCTATGCCTTAAGTCTATAAGAATACTTTTAGCCATTGTAGCTCATTATGATTATGAGATTCGGCAAATGGATGTGAAGATAGCTTTCCTAAATGAAAATTTGATTGAGGGTGTGTATATGACACAACTAGAAGGGTTCACATCAGGAAATGGTGAAAAGGTATACAAGCTTCAAAGATCAATTTATCGATTGAAGCAAGCCTCTAGGAGCTGGAACATACGATTCAATGAGACAATCAAAGAGTTTAGTTTTTATAGAATGAAGATGAACCTTGTGTATATAAAATGGTCAGTGGGAGTGCAATTGTTTTCTTAGTTCTATATGTGGATGACATATTGATCATGGGAAACGATATTTCTCTTCTCCAATCTATTAAAATATGGTTATCTAAGCAATTCTCCATGAAAGACCTTGGAGAAGCATCATATATTCTAGGAATAGTGATCTACAGAGATAGATCCAATAGGTTACTAGGTCTTTCTTAAAGTACATATATAGATAAAGTATTGAAGAGGTTCACTATGGATCTCTCTAAGAAAGGGTTTATAGCCATGGTGCATGGAAAACACCTTTCTAAATATATGTGTCAGCAGACATTAGAGGATAGAGAGAGCATGAATATAATACCATATGCATCTGCATTTGGTTCTATCATGTATGCTATGTTATGTACACGTCTAGATGTAGCATTTGCTTTGAGTGTCACAATCAGATTCCAATCCAATTTTGGAAAGGAACGCTGGGCAACTGTCAAGAATATCCTTAAGTACTTGAGAAGGACTAAGGATATATTCTTGGTATATGGGAGGGTAGTTTGGAAGTAAATGGGTATACAGATGCTAGTTTCCAATTTGACAAAGATGATTGTAAATCATTGTCTGGTTTTGTGTTCATAACGAGAGGAGGGGCAGTTAGTTGGAAGAGTTCCAAACATGAAACAACTGCTGATTTCACAACAGAAGCTGAGTATATTGCTGCTTCCAAAGCAGCCAAATAAGCAGTTTGGATCAAAAAGTTCATATCTTAACTAGGAGTGGTGCCTAGCATTGTTGATCTGATTCCTTTACATTGTGACAATAATGGAGCCGTTGTACAAGCAAAGGAACCACGGTCTCATCAGTAATCCAAGCATGTTCTCATACGCTACCATCTCATAAGGGAAATAGTAGCTAGAAATTATTTGAAAATAGAAAAGGTCCGCACATATGATAATGTGGCGGATCCCCTTACTAAAGCATTTTCCCAGATTAAGCACGATCACCATATAAATAGCATGGATTTGAGACATATGAGTGATTTACTCTAGTGAAAGTGGGAGATTGTTAGAGAGTATGCCCTAGAGCCCATGTAATAGGGATGTATTTCATATGTATGAACTTATATTCTTAATAAAAGGCATCATTCATTTATTAATGCTATGTTTAAATACATAAGTTTGTAAATCTTAGATTAATAAATGAAGTCCTAGATATTATAAACACAGTGCAAAGGCAATCACGAAAGTGTTCATGATATGAGATGTTTTATTGCATGCAAATATGTTAATATCTAAATATCCCTAGTCATAGAATTAACAAGATAGGACATTGTTAATTTGGACAAACTAGCACATGTTATGTTTCTTGAATGGTTTAAGCAGTGGTTCTCATAACTGTGATTGTGGAAGATAATCAAAGCTAACATATGGATGCTTGTTAGAAGAATAAGTTCATTGGAGACCTACAAAGAGAATCCTCATATGGATATTAAATCTATGTCAGTGAGGAATCTCTACATAATGGTTGTGCAAGTATCCTTAGACTTGAGATCACTAAAGTTACCTTAAGTAGTAAGAGGCATACTTTAACTCCATAACTGATTACTTCCAACTGGGGTTTAACATAGTTAGGAGTTTAGGTATATCATGACGTACTTAAAGATAGTTGACTGATTAACAAAGGATTCACTGTCCTAGATTTATTAAGGGAAGTTATCTCGCATGATTTTATAATTGTCTTGTTCAGAGAATCTCTAGCCAGAGTAATATGCTAAAATGGATAGGAATCCATGAAGGGCATTTTGGGAACAATGGTTAAATTAATAGAACATACATTTTTAGATTTATATGAGTTGACAGAAATCCATACTCAGAATCTAATTGAGATAAGAGTGGTGAAAGGAGTAATTGCACGGTAACTATTTCTATGCAAGGGTATAGTCAAACCACTTGACTTTCATAAAATTTGGATAGTCATAATGCCTAGATTGAGGCCAATCATAACTTGTATAATAGTGTATCATAAATATCAATAGGGATTGATAAAATGATTTAAAAAAGTTTAAATTATGTGAGTTTTGAATAGAACTCACAGTTACATATTATACTGCCAATATGGATAGGAACCTAATTGGTCACACACATATAGAGAAAAGGAAAAAATGGTAAAATGACAAGGATAATAATATTTGATATTATTATGGGAGTAGAGAAGTGAATAAGAGAATAATTAATTAAAGAGTTTAATTAATTATGGTCAAGTAAAATTATTCGCATAACTTTTAAGAAATGTTCTATAAAATTAACCTAATTGAAATATTGTATTTCATAATTAATTATTATTGGACTATAAGTGTTATAGAGATGATATAACAATTAATAGATCCATTGGAGAAATTAAAAGGGGCCCAGAAGAATGGCTTTGGCAAAGAAACCCTCCAGAGGAAGGGTTACACACCAAGCCCTGGTAGAAAGCCTTAAAGGCCTAATTCTTTGACCATAATAAATTAAATATATTTCATAAGTGTTAAGGAGCCCACATACTTAATTTGGATGGATTTGGAATTCATTTAGGTGATTAAATCCAAGTATATGCACAAAGGGCTTAGTTTGTGGGTTTTGTACATAGTCTTTTGTGAAATGACTTAAATTGGATATAATTGATCCTAAATAAATTATTATTAATTTCAAAAGCCTATTTAATATTTCTCTAGAAATTTTAAAGAGCCTAATCCTATTATGATGTTGGATTTTTAACCTAACTATAAAAATCCAAGTGATAGGTTATTAGGGTTAAGGTGAACAATTAAGAGAAAAGAATTTCTCTCACTCTCTGAACCCTAGCTGCCACCCCCTTACTGGCATCAAAGGGATTTTGACCAGCCTTTGTTCTCCATATTTGTTGGTTCATTCAATCCTTCTCTAGTGTGGATTACTCATTTGAGGTATTTAATTTTGGACACTGTGGTTTGTAACAAACTGATGAGAAGGAAAATCAACTGTTCAACAAAAATTAAAGGTGATTTTTCTTATTCTCATTAATATGTATATTGTAAATTCATGGCAAGATCAGATCTATTGGTTAAAATTTTAAATTTCACTTATGTATGAGATGCATGTAACCAATAATTCCCAATATGATATTAGAGCCTCGATTTTGCCATAAATCTACAATTTTATATTTTTCGAAATAGTTTTTATTTTTGAGTTATTTATTTCATGAACTTTAAAATATCATATTTGATTGTTCATGAATGAGAAATGTTGATTTCTAGAAGTATGTGATCAAAATATATAAAACGAAAATAAAAACGATTCTTTTGAGAAAAGAACCATTTAGAATGCCATGTTGGGTTTTATTTTTCAATAAAGTTTAGGGGCTGTTCTAAATTAATTTTTTATTGATCCACTCTAAGATCATTTTGATTATAATTTATGTGTTTAATATGTGATATTAAGCCATAGGATCGGACAAAATTAAAATCGAACAGGTTTTGCATGTAAACTAGTTTAGTCGAAAAGTTCAATAAATTTGAGTTCTTCGTGTGTTCTTGGTATGTTCTTGGTGTGTTCATGTTTAGAAATATTTTTAATCTTCTAAATCTGATATATCTGATATATTAATGTGTTTTTAATTAATTTGATTAATTAAAATGGGCCTTAAATTAATTGGATTAATTTTAATTCATTAAAATCATTTAATAGGCTTAATTATGTTTATGGACTTGGTTTAAATAAGTGAATGACTTGGTGGGCCCAAGGAACTGTTTTAAATTATACATTATAAACTATAATTAAGTTTATTAATGTTTTTTAAGGGCTGGAGGGGGCTTGGCTCATTCCAAAAGGCCCAAATTGTTCAATAGACATAAAACTAGTTTGTGTATGAACACAGCTTAGGGTTTCTTATGTGGGTTTCGGCCTACCCTTATTTTAAGCCCAAAATTTATTTTTTAATTATTTAATATGATTAATTAATTAATAATCAATTGGATTGATAATTAAGGTAAGAACACATGCATTCAAAAAGGTTTCCTAAAATAAAAGTTTCCAAAATGGAAAAAGTTTCCTAATTTGATCACATTATTAAAATAACACAGAAGTATGTTTCAAGAGTTGAAAAAAAGTGAGTAATCCATTATATGTTTTGCTTTATGAATTAGAAATGCATATAAGGGTGTATGGTTGGCATGATGGATAGTTTTGGACAAGGCCCAATGTGATTAAGCATAATGCAGATTTCGGCCCAATGAGGACTTTCATGTCCCGGTCGCTTAGTTTTGGTTTGTATTTCTTTTCAAATTGTAATATGTAATTAGATTACTTAGATTAGAATTAGAGATAAAGATGGAAACCAAGATCAAGGAGCAAGATGGGCCGGATGGAGATCCAACAAGTTTGAAGGTAATGTAATTATTTTTACTTGTTTGAATCATTCTCTAGTGTGGATTACTCATTGGAGGTGTTCAATTTGAACACTGTGGTTTGTGATAATCCGGTGAGAAGGAAAATCAACCATTCAACATAAATCAAAGGTGATTTTTCTTATTCTCATTAATATGTATATTGTAAATTCATGGCAAGATTAGATATATTGGTTAAAATTTTAAATTTTACTTATGTATGAGATGCATGTAACCGATAATTCCCAACTATATTGATGTATTATTATCTTATGAAATAGAGATATTTATGTGTTGGTAAAAGTAAATTAAAACTAAGAAAAAACTAAAGTTAGATCTCTTAAGAAAGGGTTTAATGGATGTATAGGAGTTAAAAAACTGGATCTTTATGCTAAGTGTTGAATTGCTCTTAATAAGAGGATTTAATGCTGAGAATGATAGTCTGAATAAGCTATTTTGATTTATGTAACTAGTTTTTCCATAATCACTAGTGTTTTTTTAACTGAGTCATTGCAATATTAGTTAAGGTGGATACTCCTTTTGCAAAAGTTGTTTTTATCATTGAATTTTATCATCTTTTAGTACTTGCCTTGTTTTTGTCTAGACTAATTTGTTTAAATTTCTATTCCCTTACTTTAGTTTCTTTACTTCAAGTTGTTTAAATTTCTGTAGCACTTATGCAATTTTCCTTGGGTTTGATATTAGGGGTCATATTTATATTTCCCTATATTACTAGCTAATCTAGTACACTTGCTAGACACTAGTCAGTGATAATGCATAGATAACTTTAAAGGGCCAGGAGGGCCAGTACAGATTATTAACAATGCCTAAAACCCGAGAGCGATATGGGCTCCATCTTATTTTTCCAAACTAAGAGGTAGGGCAGGATGCTCGGGGTCAGGCAGCTTAGGAGGTCCCAGCAAAGCACTAGGATCAATTGCCACAGTAGGGTATAAGAGCAGACGAGCATCGGGAGATACAGAATTCTTAGGGACTAGAGTCGGATGTTGACTACACTTTGATATGCAGCTTGATTTGCACAATCTCCTGGGTAGCTTGCCCCTGACACTAACTCACTCTAGATCTCCACTTAGACATCAGAGATCCTTAACTATAAGGTTCTCTCCATACAAATGCCCTGGAGCTTTATCCTCTACTACTCCTCCAACTTATGGACACTCAAGGGCATCTACATCGACTGAACCTCTACCAAAGGCTCTATCACCCCCTACTTAGGCACCTCCAGCTTTAGATGATATATCTATGTGACTGGCCGTGATAGAGGAGATATAGAGGACCATGCTTGCGGCTATATAGTCTTTACAGACATTACCAACAACCATGCAGATATTACAAACAACTGTATAGGGCCTCAAGATAGATATACAAGCTACAGAGTGTAGGTTTGATGAGAATTTGTAGGTGGTGTATGACTCCCTCACTCAGCTTAGGGATTAGGGCACTCACTCAAGGTAAAAGCTCTTAGGGCCCGACAAACGGTGATTGAGACTGATAAGCAACTGAGGGGTTACATCAGGTACTTAAGGGGGGACCTAATGAGATATCTAGAAAGCCACTCCCGAGCATTCATATAGGTGGGGCAAAGATCAAAGAGGCTCATTAAGGTGATGTCATAGATACTCTAGCCATTGACTTCAGCGCTGCTAAGTTTCAGGTTTGTGTTTGATCAAGCAGGTAAGCAGCCGGCTTCAACACCTCAGACTCTAGCTCTAGCCTGACCTCCTAGGCTGCCAACATTCAGACGTCTATTAGGACCAATAAACCGTTAAGCATTAGGGCCTGAGCCCTATTAGTGACTAATCATTTATTGTATTCAAGGAGTTATACTCTATCAAAATTTTTAATGTATATAAAATAGGATTGTATATAAATTTTTTTTGTATGTGTTATTTATATGTCTTAGATTATTTTTGTTTTCATTTTACTTAGAAAATGAATAAGTGTAAATACCATACAATTATTGATAACTATATCATTATAAAATAAAGTTAACAAACAATAATGGTAATAATAACACAACAATGTCAATAACAATGACAATAAAAAGTGTCAAATTTAATAAGCGACGTATTAACATCTAGTGTATTTATGCTAGGTACCTAGAACCCCACTAAGAAGGCAAATACTTCTTCATCAAATAACAAGAAAAACCAAAGCAATCATTACCATCTGCTAGAGCAAGAGAAACTTTAAGCAAGGGACAACCACAATAGGTTTTATGATCCTAGTGGTATCTCACAAAAATGTCCCCCGTGGATTTAATTCTAGATGATTCCCCAATGGACCAATACATATCTACCAGGAACATCCCCAGTGGAGTATTAACTCAGGCAAAATAACCAAATTTCTCAAAAATAGCAACAAAAAGGATAACTCTAGCATTTAAGTACGATGAATTATCTTGACATAGCATGCCTCATGCGCTAGCCATGACATATTTTCAGCAATTTGATTCTACATGCCCTAGGCACTAATCAAGTACAATTAGGTCAACTTAATTCTACATGCCCCAGGTGCTAATCAATGGAGACCTTTATTCTTGTCCCAATTTTGCATGCCTCAAGCACTGATTAGAAAAGTGGACACTAATTGCCTTCAATGGAGTTAGTCTCAAGTTATCTTGATTTTGCATGCCCCAGGCGCTAATCATATGCATTTAAATAACCTAATTTTGTATACCCCAAATGCTAATTAGACGTATTCAAATAACATAATTTTGCATATAATTAATTTATCCCGATTCTGCATACCCCAGGCAATAGTCGGACAACCAATATAGGGTTAACACATTGATATGCTGATGTTAAATATTTAAAGTTAGGGTTAACACATCAACAAAAAGACGATAACTACCTAATTAAGAGACTCACTACCTTCAAAGGTATGTGTTACAATTAGAGATTCACTACCTCAAGTATGCATCTTTTTCCTTTTACTTTAAATTTTAGCTCACTTTGGCACTAGTGCATGAATTCTCCAAAATTAAGGGTAGTTGTAGACACCATGACCCGATGCAGCCTAGATTAGGGTTACTCGATGATGAGGAAATAATGTATTACTGACAACAAGTTCGGATCTCAAAACTCCAATCATGGATTTGGTAGTTTCTCTTAAAGATTTCTATGGTTCTCTAAAGACATTCAAATATTTTTAGGTATGTTAGTAAAATAGGCAAAAAACCCTAATTTTGGACTATTAGTGGTGATAGATGGCCGTCTGTCACTTGAATGGTGGTCTTTTATGGGTCCTCATCTTTAGAACGATTTAAATCAAGGACATTTTGGCTAGTGATGAGGGACAGCCATACCTCACTCACAGATGCCCGTCCCTGGGTTGAAACCCTTTTTTCCCATGTTTTCTTTTGAAAAGAGGAAGGTTTTAAGATAGATATTAGGTCTAGATTTTAGGGATTTTATCTCCTAATCTGGTAATTTTAGAGTTGTGATTGGGTTAAAACTCTATCTTAAGTATAAAATACCAAGATTAAGGTTTTTGAAAAAGGAGGAATCATTATTTTCGAAGAAAAAAAAAAGCCATTAGGGAAGAAAGAAAAATCAATTTCTTTTCTCTCTCTAAAAAGCTTATGCCTTAACCTTTTGAAAAATAAAGAACGAATTTCACACTATTTTTTTAGAATCAAGGAATATGATTTGGAGTAAAGATCTGGACTTTAGAAATCACAGAGTCAGAATATCTCTTAAGGGTAATATTCGAGGCTTATTTGTAGCTTTCTCCCTCTACCATTTCTACACTCAATTACATGATCATTTAAATGTTAATCTTTTTTTTTTGTCATTGAGACTGAATAATATGCTCATTTTGTTAAAATATGCTTCATTCCTAGTTTGTATAATATATTAAAGGCTTGATGATCAATATAGGATTCCTCCATTGTTATTTTGAAATCTCTCTTTTTTAGTATGTACATATGGTTTATTTCTTCAATTTTAATGTAATTTTATGTATGTTTTGGTGTTTTAATATGTTTTAACATGATTTAATGATCAATTATTGTATACTTAGAGCTAAAATGTTTATTTGTATAATGTCCTGCATTTTCCCTTCTATTCTGTAAATTCTATAAGTAAGGGACGGAAAGAAGATATGAGGGATGGCTGTCCCTCACTCGAAGGATGGGATGTCCCTCTACCTAGTAGATGCCTTTATGGATTGACCGTCAGCAATAGTTGGGACTTAATCCTTTTATTTAAAACTAGCTAGTTTATGATCAAAAGTGAGCATCCAGTCTCGGGCCCTAAAAGTGGGCCTCTGAGAGTGAACCCAGAACAAAAGGCGGGCTTCGACACGCATCACACATACCATGTGGTATAAATACATGAAAGGTTGATGGCACCATATTGTAAATCCAATAAAGATTCTAAAGTAGTATGTTCATATATCATACACATAAGCAAATATGATTTTAACTATTTACTTGAAATAGTATAATTATGCAAGTATGCTTATACCATTATGTTATCATGTCAAAGTATACAATTAGAGTATTGTATTGTCTATAGATATTAGTACATATACATGTGAATGTGTATATATATGTTTGTGTGTGTGTGTGTAAGATTATACAGCAAGGACATTATTATGGCAAATGAAATATATCTAAACATAGTTTAATACCTACAAATAGAGTTCAATTATGGATAGATAACCATACATATAGGGAAAGAGTTGTAGCTGCTATAGTTTAATCCCATTTGGGTCTACAGTCATCCCTATTTGGGATTATAGTCCAACCCCATTTAGGTCCATATATTTGATATCTCTATATATCCATAGAACATAAAACCTATAGGTATTTATGTAACCAATTGCTACGGGGTATCCACAGTTGCTATTATCCACACCTCCAGAACCTAGGCAGGCAAATTATAGCAAAAGTATTAAAATCTTAAATGCATATATTCTATCAATGAACCATATGTTTATGTCATTTTGACATATTCATTAAGTTTGGTATTTTCTTCATGACTATGAACTCTACTTTTATTATTATTTTTATAATTAAGAATGCTATATTATAATTTATGGTTATGGAGTGTTTGTTGACGACTGTTGTGAGTGGTTGTCCATAATGAATTATTCCCCACTAAGCTTTATAGCTTAGCAAAGTTGTTTATCTATGTAGGTTTTTCAGTTAAGGCTTTTGCTCAGGGATGTAATTCTACATCAGGAAGGCCAACACAAATTTGAAAGAGAAGTTTGATGTATTAAGTCCTTGTTTAGTCTTTTGTATAACTTTCGTATCAAGAAAAGTACATAATTAAAGATGTATATGATATGGAAATTATAAGTTATAATAGGCTCACTTTTGTAATTAAAATAGTAAATACGTGTACTTACGAACTGAAGTAACTTTTATAGTATATGATATGTATGGCAGTGTATAATAAGTCAAACCACAAATAGTAATAGTAACTTGTGTAGATATGTGATAATTGATTTAATGACAAGAAAATAGAGTAAAGATTGATTAATGTAATATAAAGAATTATAGAAAAAAGATGTTAGTTAGAGGGTCTTATAACTAATCAAAGGTTGCCATTCCTCAGTGGACGCAACCCATTTTATTTGAATTATTTAAATATATAATGGCCAAAACCCATATGTCTATGCTTTTGATTAAAAGAAGTTATGCTACCAATTTTTAGCCATGCACCATATGCATCCATTGGGTTCCTTATTGACTTATGGGGTAAAGACACCTAGGAAAGGGACCATATGACCTCTTGTGTAGGAACAATAAGGTTGGAAGGCTATATTTTGCTTGTATGTGGTTGTGATTGTCATCTAATAGAATTGATGCATTGATGCATCATGTATATATTATGTTCATGCATTTTCATCATGCATCATCCCTAATGTCTGACTTTTATAACCATCATAGATTTACTTAAGTGATCTAGAGAGTCAAACAATCACTTTGTCAGAAAGTCCATAGTTGAGCAATCAGGGCTGAGGTTAGAGTTAGGTTTGGAATTTGGGTCTGAAGCTGAATCAAAGATTGATTTGGGTGATTTCTTTAAGATTATTTTAGTAAGTACACCCGAAACAAAAATTGCTGACAAAAGACAACAAATAGGGTAGGAGACAACAAAAGAAGTAGAAGATTTAGAGAGGAGAATTTTAACTTTAAGGGATAGATTGGCTTTTACTTCAGTGCCTCTAGTGCCCCAAAATGAGTTAGATAGAAGATTAGATAGGAGGTTTTAGGAATTCGAAGAGAGGATGCTTGCTATGATTGGTGGGTTGGTCGGCTTTTTAACACCTCCTTTAAGTACTCGGCCTGTAGCATTTACTTATGGATCAGTAGAGCCAACACATGTTAGAGATGCTCCCATGGTAGTTGCTACAAAGCCTAGAGTCATATGGTCCCTTTCGAGGATTATTAGGAGCGGAGGAGATAAGGAATATGAAAATATCATATTTTGAAAGAATAAGTGATGGAATATGACATGGTATGATAATCATGATAGCACAGCGGAAAAACAAAAATTTTATCATGCATACCATACATATCCAAAACTAGGAACGAAAACATGCAATTTTAGGGTTTTGAAACTTACAATAGATGATGCCTTTTATTCTTTGATTTTGTGATGTCCAGCAACCAAGATGCCTTTATCCACCTTAGTTCTCGATCACCAATGCCAAGGAACAGCCTTTTGCGCCACTCCCTCTATTCTCACACACACACTTGCACCGACGGCTTAAAATCGAGATTGCTAGATCTCCTTTTCGGTATTGTGTAATGGTTATGGTTTGAAGCTACAAAATTTGATTTTGTACTTCTCTTAGGTTGCTATTACTACCCAAGAACACAAGAGAATGAGGAACTATCCTTTCTCCTTGTGAAAAATTGGGCCAAAAGAATTGAGAGAGAGAGAGATGAAGGTCACGCAATTTTCATAGAAAAACCCTAGGTTTTGCGCCAACTCTTCTAAAAATCTTCTTCCCCTTTTTCTTCCTTTAAGTGATATATACCAAATATACTACCTTAAGATAATATATTAGCTCAAGATAAATAATATTTGCATTTATCACTTAATTAAAATTAGTAATAATTATTGATAAAAACTCTTTTAATTTATCCAAGATAAAATCAAAAGTTATTTAATCAAATAATATCACTTATTTTTAGGATAAAAGATAAGACATTTAAATCTAATAAATCACTTAAATAATATACTATACATGTGCCGAAATTCCTTGTGATTTCTCTAGGAATTTCGGCCACATTAAATACAATTTAGATGATTTAATTAGATAAATATGTCTTTAGGCTTTAATACTCAATTAATTAAATTAATTCATGACATTTAATTAATTGAAATTAAACCTTGTGGCCTGAATTTCTCTCTCTCATGGACCAAGGCCCAATAGCAATTTTATAACCCATTACTTACATTAATTTGACTTTAATTAAAAGCCCAAATTAATGCCCAATACTTAATTTAAGTATTTTAAGCCCAATGCTTTGTGTGCGATCCTATAGGTCCATTTAATGTTGGCAATGAATTAATAAATTAATTCAAAGGCTCTATATATTCTCTAGCAAGATATTATAGCATTCCAAATTAAACGAAAATGCATATGGCATTTAGTGACCTAATGCAATTTTGCATAGTCCATTACCCTTAAATATCAGAATTAATATAAGGCATGGAACTAGTCATCCTTATATATATTAATTCCTTTCTTGATATTCCAGTGACACTGAACTCTCAGATAAATAATGATTACTCATTATTTCATCTCGGTATGGCCATACACTTCTCAGTTCACTGATCAAGTGGCCGATGATATTTTCTCTCTTATTGAGAGGGGTAATCTCTTCACTTCTCTCATGCTCTCTAACATGAATTAATGCATACCCAATCATACCCGTACTTGTCACTCTGTTACGAGCACGTTAGGTGTATGTCAAAGTACATAGTAATTCATAAAGAGTTTCATAGAGATTTCAGGTCTAAGAACTCCGATACAAAACTTGCATATGAGAAACACTTATGACTTGTACCATGTTGTGTTCTCATGAGCGGATCGAATCCAGATACCATGTTCTTTAACATGTATCTATGATCTCTGATTGACACTCTTGTCCTAATGATCCATAAGACAGATCTCATAATATCAGAGAGAGCATACTAGTCTTAATTCATTTGTTATTCCCATAACAATGACTGACTAGGGATATTTAGAATGAAGTCTCATTTATTTCAAGGTCTTACAATCCATATGCCTCACACATGATAACTTAAACCGAAACGACATTCTTGGATAGTTTTATCAATTGATATGCACAGGAATACAAAAGATAAAACTAATGCCTCATATTATTAATTTCAAGTGTTTCGTTACAATGCATTGGGGCTAGGGCTTACACTAACAATAAGAGGATAAACCTCCTGTGGTTGTGGTTAGGAATAGGGGACCTAGGATGCAAGATGTTTCCTTTAAAAAAATAGAGGAAAAGATTGAAGCCATGGCACGGATATTATTAGCTAGTAGAGGGATAAACCCTAAGGAAAGAGACATTGATAAGGAAAAGTTGTTGCCCCAAAGGTTTAAGATGTTTGACCTTTAAAAGTTTGATGGTATGTCAGACCGCTCTACATATGTTAAGCAATACACATTGGTGATAAAAGGCACTGGCCTAACTAAGAAATAGAAGGTGGAGTACTTCTGACTTAGTTTGGTAGGCTTGGCAATAGATTGGCACCATAGGCTAGATAGGCAGACCAAATAGGATTGGGATTTGCTAACAAAATAATTTTTGAAATAGTATGACTTTAGTACTAGGATAGAGGTTACTCTGAAGGACCTAGAATGACTTTAGAAGAAGCATGATGAATTATCCTTGAGTATTTGACAAAATGAAGGAAGAGGGTCATGCAAATAAAGTAGAAGCCTAACACTACAGATCAGATTAGGTTGTTTATTAAGAATACAAGTCCCTACCTGAGGCATGGTATAAATATTGGGTGTCTTTAAAAGATATCACTATAAAGGCAGAAGGAGAGGATTTTGCTAAGAAGGCTAGTAATAAAGTTGTTAGGAAAAATTTTAGCGGTAATAAGTCTACTGGAAGGCAGTAGTAAGGGAAAATAGAAGTGTAAAATGGCTAAAGTGTCTGCCACAGAAGCCAACCAACGACGTTACTCAAACTTTGGGAAGTATTTATTTTGGATTTTAGATTGGCTAAAGAAAAAAGGAAAGTTACAACTATTGCTACCAAGACCTAAAGGGAATCAAGGGATGCCCGATCATAGAGTAGATCAATGATGTGCTTACCACTAGGATGCAAGGCATCTGATAGATTATTATCACACCTTAAGAAATAAAATTTAGGATCGAATAGACAACAAATAGGTTTCAGATCCTTAAAAGAGGGAAAATAAGAAGGGAGGTGCCGTCTCTAGTGTTTAGATTGGGTCAAGCTTATCAGAGTGGTATGTTATAAGAGACCTATTTAGGAATGATTATGTGGCTATTACTCATTTCGTGTCTAGAGCAATAGAGCCAGTGAGTGAATCAGAGGGAATAATAGAGCCAGTAGATATGTAGGGTACCAAGGATGAGAGTGAGAATGAGGAGTTTAAGAAGAAAGATAAAACAGTAAATGTAGTCACTAGGAGTGAAAAGGTGGTGCTTGAGATTAAAAAGTATCCAGCCCCAGTTACCGTGCCCATAGAGAAGGAGGTGCAAGAGGGTTAAATAATCAAATAGCTTAAGAAAACATGAGCTCAGATCTCCATTTTGGATTTACTTAGACAGTCTCCATCTCAGAGATAGAAATTAGTTGAAGCTTTGTGTGAGTCCACAGTTTGAATCAAACGAAAATACTTTCTAACTTAGGAATAATATTTTGATTCAGGTGAGCAAGGGTATAAATTTATTGAGGATTAGGTTGCATTAAATTTTGTTTAGGCTTGTGATAGTTATTTTTAATTAAAATACCTTTAATACCAAATAAATAACTAAAATAAATAAATGTTATAATAATAATAATAATATAATAATAATAATAATCATAATAATAATCATAATCATAATCATAATCACAATCATAATCATAATCATAATAATAACAACTTCTCTATAGCTTTAGAAATTTCTAGACAAAACTCTCATGGCCACAAAAATAAAATTTATCAAAGAAATGAAACAAGAAAGAAAAAAAGAAAAGGAAAAGGGAAAAGAGGGGAAAAAAAGGAGCAGCGAAGATTGGAGAGGGAGGCGAGATGGAGGAGGTGAGAGCTGAAAAGCGGCCACATTGGCCACCCTCATCAACGACAACTTGTGCATGCCATAACTCCTTCCCCATCATCGGCATCTAAGTTCCTTTACAACATCATTCTGCCTCAATCTCTCTCTCCCTAATAATCGGTGCTCTCTTTCTCCTATCGGTAATTAGTGATGACCAATGACCACATGGCTACTACTAGTGAGATCATGAGGTTGAGATGGTTCCTTTAGTGTCTCCCACCTCTCCTTACTTGCTGACAATGAAGAGATCGAAAAGAATGGCAGACTATGGTTTAATGACAAATTTCAATCAATTGATGAGATGTTAGGGCCTATGAACACCACCAGGTGGCTATTGGTGGCACTAGCTATAAGCGAAAACCATTGGTGCACTCCAGTGAGCCTTCGACAAGCATGATGGTGGATAGAATCGAAGAAAAATTGCAAGAATTGGTATGTGACTACCAAATTTACTTCCAAAATAATTTATTTAAATACATTATGAATTTTTGTTTAAGAATTGTTTCATTTTTGTATAAAACCCAATGCTATTGTTGTGTGAATTATTGTGTATAATGTATTGTTAGTTGAGCTTTGCTAATTTAATAGTCCATTTTGAATTTCAATATTTTGATGATGATTCAAATTTAGAATGTAAAAGGGTAAGAAATTTTTAAGTACTATTAGTATTTGGTTTTGAGTGCGTAATAACTTGAAGTGTTGATTGCATTTAATTTTAGTCAAATTGCTTGATGAATTGTTTTAGTTATAAGCTAGTTTTGAAAAAATGCTTAATTTTACTGCATTGTGCTGTTCGAAAAAAATATTATAAGTGAACATTTAGAAGAATTAAGAAAATTATGTAAATGTTGTTTAAAAACTCTAAGAGGACTATGCTTGAGTTGAGTTAAACTATTGTTATAGAATTATAGTAGTTTGATTATCGTAGTTTAATTTGCTCCTGTTAAAGAGTTTTGTCCATACTTAGTTCTTCTTTTGGCATAAGTTTTTGCTTTTCTAACTTTTCAGATTAAATAGTGTTCTTATTGGTTAGAACATAGTGAATATATAATAGTAAGTGTTTGATAATTCATAATTTCAAAGCCTTAGGGAGTTTGATCAAATTACTAAGATACTCAAAAGAAATTAATTACCTTAATAAAAATAGATTTATAAAAAAAGAAAGGAGTGCATAAGGTTTAAGGAAACATACTAGCTTGATTTGGTGGATTAATAGATCACATGGTTCAATTATTTTTCTTTTCATTTAAAAATAGAATTAGTCAAAATGTTTGATGGAACTTATGATGCTCGACTCAAATAATTATGTAAACTAGCTATTGTAGTTTATGTCCATTGTCTATCATCCCTATTTTAGGAAGGAATTTTGCATTTTTACTAATAATTAGACATCTAACCATAAAGGGATTCAATGGTCTCTACATTTTCATTTTTATTTACAAGCTAAAGAGTTATATTTTGTTATGGATAGTTAATGCAAAGGTTAGCCAGAACTATTAACTTTTATAGATTACAGGAAAACTAAATTTAATGTTGAATACTAAATGTTTAAAGGCTTATCTATACATGTTTGAGCAATGACACTATTATCTAAAAATTTAACAAATGCCTTTAAAGAGATAAATTTGCTTAATCTTAGTATGATAATAAACTATTAAATTTCATCTTGGTAGTTAATTTTGTATTAATCAATAGGCTTAGTTTATGAAATTAATTAGTTGCATTAGCCTAAAGATCAAATCCCTTCTATGCTTAACTGAATTTGTCAATTGGAATTATTGAATGGGTTTTGGCAAAGATAGAAAATTAATTAAGATATATATATATATATATATATATATATATATATATATATATATATATATATATATATATATATATATATATATATATATATATATATATAGAGCTAGAAGGCATCAGGTAATAACTAATTATGGAATATGGAAAATTGATTATATGTGCTTAGCAATCGGTTAAGCATGTGTCTAAACCTGAAAATAACAAATTAGTTAAACTTTGATGAATCATCAAGCTAATTAACTAGATTCCATTATTTACTCGATTTAGATTGTGATGTTTAACAGACTGGGATTGTTTTAACTATGTGAATGCACTTTTCTTTGACTTGTTATTCTTTTGTTATGTTGTGTTACCTCTTTGAGAAATTGTGTTCATGATAGGATAATATATTGCTATACAGTGTTTACAAAAAGAAATATGTATAACTTATCCTAAATAATCATTGATGATAATTACATGTACTAGGTTGGGTCAGATACTCAAGTTTATGATGAGTGCATAAGTATGACTATGAATTTTGTGTATAATTTAAACAAGATAATTGGTGAGAAATTTTTAGATTATTAACAAATTGAGTTAAGAAATGGCATAGTAGATCACTAGGGTGCCCTTGATAGTAAATAACATTCTTGTGAAATAGAGAAAACATAACTATGAATGAAACTATTAAATATTTATGAAACATATCACACAAGCATTAAATGAACGATATTGTACATATACACATAAAGGTCTGGTTTAATCAGTTAAATGCAATAACGACATGATTATGTACGTATGTAAAATTTGGAATACAGCCAAGATCCTTTTTGCTCTTGGTAAACTAATGGGTAATCCAAGATCTAGGATATAATGGCTAGCCATAAGGACCCATATATCATAGTGAAATCATATAGTAAGCTATTATCGAGGATTAAATACCTTGAAGTAGTCTCCTCTCTCATACACTATACATATACAACTTTGAGGCCTCATATATAGTCAGACAATACATTCAAATAGCCATACAATCCTCATCTCGCATATCCGGTTTGAGGATTTCCACTAGTAGTTATCGTGGGCAATATTAATTAAAATTAGGCACTGTAAACAAAATAGGCAATATGCAAGGGCCAAATTTGAATATCAAATGATAAATTAATTATTAAAGCATCATAGGCTACAAATTAAGTAATAATTTAGAATATAAATATGATTATTCATTTCTTAATGTTAGGAAGTGATAAGTATAGCATGGGTTTCATGGTGAATTGTCAAATGTCTTATAATGTATAATGTAATGAATATCTAAATATTGTAAAGATGATCACAGGTAATTGATTAAGACTTCGTAACATCTGAAGTTTCAATACATCAGTGTAAGTTTAACACCTAAATCCATTGTTTACCTGAATTTAGGGTCATAAGGAACATTTAAAAGTTAAAGAAAGTAATTTATTTTTTTCTACTAATGTAGATATAATCAGAGTCAGAATATAAAATGTCATCTGAAGGTAATATAGGAGGTGTATTATGAAATCGACATTGAAAATTTGGTGTGATAGTAAGAATACGCTTGGGATAACTGTTTGCAAAATAGATGTACATGCATATGTCTGAGTTTGATTACAATCCTAAAGCAAGATAAAATAATTGATGGACTGCTACAAGAATTCCAAATACTTTTATAAAAGCTTTAATAATTAATTATAAATTTAGTAAGATTGATTAGTTAGTAATGAATGGCTTATCAATAGTGAACAATATTGTAAAGCAAAATTGTATCATAAAAAGGGCATATGTTTATATTGTTTATGAAATTTGATCAGTGGCTACTTGTATACATTATTAGATGGAAATTATCAACCTTTTTATGTTTTATGATTCTGCATGTGTATGTTAAAAATTTGTGAGGAAATTTGGTAGTCACCACTCAGCTTTTAGCTTAGCTCATGGTTTTCTCCATGCGTAGGTTGATTTGACACTAGGGGCCTTCATAAGTTATTGCAGTTAGAGTTTTAGGCAATCATGATTACGACATCAAGTCATGTATGCTATTTGTGAATTTTGTAATTTTTGGCATGTAAAAAAATTTGGATATGATTTAGTTCCTGATCCCATTAATGATACGGATCCAAGAGGGCTATCCTATGCCATTGAAGAGGGGCAACTTTATGACTTTCAAATGGGTGTAAATGGAGTTCAAACACATAAATATAAGATCCAAATGTTATTGGGGCATGCTCCAATTTATAGGAGGCAGATTTGGTGCTTTACTATCAATTTTGGGCTTATACAACTTTGGGCTTTAATTGTACAAGTCATGTGCCTCATTTAAAAAGTCACATGACTCTTTAAGTTGTAAATGTGGGCTTAGGCATGTGGGCTTTCCTTTAAAGGGATTATTTAGTTATTTGGGTTATTAGTTAGTCTTTTATTTTGGGCTTCAAATTCGTCACTTTAACTTAGTAGGGTTTTAAGTAGTTGTTTTAGTTTATTTTAGGTTGAATTTAGTGTTTTAAACCTATTGGACTTATGTATACCCATTCCCTTAGGGTTTGGAGGCTATAAATAGGTTATTATAACTTGTAAAGGAGAATATATCATTGAATCAAATTATAAACTTTTGAGAGTTTTTCTCTTGGCTTAGCCGAAATTCTTTAGAGAGATTGTGAGATTGCTTGCTTTCTTTTCTATTGCATCAAGAATTAGATTACTTATCAATCATTTTGATTGTGGCGTTTTCTTATTCTTCTTATCCCGATTATTTGCGTTTCCATTCACGTGTTGTTTGGGGGTTCAATAGGGAGGGTATTTGTCTTCTTTGTCTTTTGAAATCAAAGCGTATGTTTAAGGGATTTCGGGTTCTTTAACCTTGGGGTTCCGCATCATTTGGTATCAGAGCCAAAAGAAAGGTAAATTCCTATTTATCTTAGTGTTAGGTTTGTGTTTTCTTTTCTTTGATTTCTTTATGTTTATGCCGAATTAGGTAGTGATAAGTTTTGATTTGTGTGCTTTTGTGTGATAAATTTAGCATTTTCTTTTCCTTACCTTGTGTTTTGTTTCACTAAAAAAAAAAAAACAAATTCTAGTAGTAGTAAGCCTTTAGATTAGTGAGTGATTTAAAAAAAAAAAAGAGAGAAAAAAAAAAGAAAAAAAAAATCGTGGTACTGTTCACGACACTATTCACGGTACTGTTCATCAAAAAAAAGAGAGAAAAACGTGAAAGAGAAGAAATATAGAAGAAGAAAAAAAATTAAAAAAAGCAATTGAGCAAGGGTAGTTTATATAGAAAATCCTAATCCTTTCATAAGTGGGAAAAACTAATCCTTTTTGCTTTAGGATTGGGAGGGGCACTTTTACACCTTTTCCAAACACATTTGGGAATCCTTTAAAAGGTAGGAAAATTAATCCTTATTGCTGTGGGTTTAGGCTTTCAAAAAAATCCTAGTCCATATCTAAATTGGAATTACAATCCTAATCCTAGTTAGACAAGAATTTCTACTTGGCAAATATTTGTGCTATCCATTTATTATCCATTTGTGCCAATCATTTTTATCATATGTGATCCATTTGTGTGACCATTTTTGGCAATTTTTCCATCATTTGTGTAACCATTTTTGGAAACTTTTCACCATTTGTGCAACCATTTTTTGCAACTTTTCCATCATTTGTGTAACCATTTTTGGAAACTTTTTCCACCATTTGTGCTATCATTTTTGGAAACTTTTGCCATCATTTTACTATCACTTTGCCATTTTTTTGCCATTGTTTTGAACATAACTTGACACACCAATCAGCTTGTTACATCGTTCGGCATAGTGAATAAATTGGCTGTAAATTGATTTGTTTTGCATGTTTTATAGTTTTAATTGGTATCTTGTTGATTTTCCTTCTTTGTTGGGTAGAATATTTAGGTTCTATATTTGATTTACTTTGTAGTGAATCAAATTCATTCATTTTATCCATATTGTCATTTTCCTTGATTCTTGTTGCTTATTTCTTTGTTTTATGCTAGCTTTTGTTCCATTTACATTGTTAGAGTATCTTTGCTCGTCCAATACTCTAATTTACTTATCATCAAGTGGTACACCACTCTTGTCCGTGTATCACCTCCATTGTGTCTAGAGTCTTCTTTTCTAGTTTTGAGCTATCTTTTTGTTGTTAGTTATTATTTTCTTGATTTCTTAAACGTGCTCAAGTTTTTTAATTTGTGATTTAAATTCTGAAGTGCAATTTTGAAGTTGCAAGCTTGAGAGGAAAAAGGCAAGAGAGTGAGAGGACATTAAGAGGATAAAAGCCAAAATTTGAGTGAAACAC
>JBBPFJ010000925.1:0-36269 GCA_037975025.1 Excoecaria agallocha
TTTTTTTTATTATTATTTTGAACGATTCAATTCAAACCGTTGGATTAGATGTTTTCACTCGATATCTGACGGTAGAGTATGCACCCAGCAACAGTTGGATGTAATAACTTGAATTATATTTTTGTCCTTAGCCGCCTAAAGCGACATAAGCGGAAGTTTGCAGAAGGAAAGCATTAATATGGATAAAAATGGCGATAGATTCATAATATCAAATGCCAGACAAATGAAATGGGCCTACTCCCATCATCCTTCAGTAAAACGGTAAAACCCCTTTTGTATTTTCAGTTCAATAATCCCCAATAATTCACACTCTCTTCTCTGCTCCAAGTGCGCTTTTCTTCTTTCAATCTCCTTTAATGGCTTCTCCTTCTTGTTCTTCTTCTTTGTTCATGCCTGAAACTAAATATACCACCAGATCATCATCCTCATCCCCATCAATAATGAACTTAGCTCAAGATCATCTCTTTTCAATCTTACTTCTCCTCCCCAAAGACTCTATTATCTCCTTCTCCATCACCTGCAAGAGATTCAAATCCTTAGCATCTTCTGATTCTCTATGGGAAGCCATTTGCAGGAGAGACTGGGGACCCACTGCTGTTGATGCTCTCAAGTCTTCCCTCAATTTTCAACCCTTGTCATGGATGAGGCTATGCAAGCAA
The DNA here is from genome assembly GCA_037975025.1 of Excoecaria agallocha. Lineage (NCBI taxonomy): Eukaryota > Viridiplantae > Streptophyta > Magnoliopsida > Malpighiales > Euphorbiaceae > Excoecaria > Excoecaria agallocha. Next base: position 660 of record JBBPFJ010000925.1, read on the forward strand.
CTCTCTCTCCTTGACTCCATTTCTTGCCGTAAATTGTGCGACCCATCTACTCAATCCTTGTTTCCCAACCCTAGGGCTTCTCATTCTTTCAATTTCATCTCTGATTGCTTGGTTTTGTTTGGCGGTGGCTGTGAGGGAGGTTTGTCTTATCTTTGGTTTCTGGTTTTTAGTATCTTTGACATTGGCTTTGAAACATTAAATATATGTTCATTTATCAGTTGTGTATAAACTTTCATCATTCAATTCATTATAAATAGAGCCACAGATTGGATTGTCACTTTCATGGCAATGGACATGGAGGGATATCCAAATCTCAATTCTTTTAACTGTCTCAATTCACAGACACTCTATTGCTCCTAGTTGAACAGTGAATATAAATCTTTTCATGGCATTTACTTGAAGGATCAAACTGATGCAATTTTAGTATTTTAAGTACCACAAGGTTAAGTTCTTGTTAGTACCATGGAAAGTCAGTATTCCTTATGTTTAAGGGAGGGTGTCTGCCTGTAGTCAATAAGCCCTCCGTTCATGTTTCCATTCAAGTCCTATGAGGGATTGAGATATCTGGAATATATTAAATTGAACTTGTGATGCAAAGTGCATATCTGGAATATATTAAATTGAACTTGTGATGCAAAGTGCAACACAAGTATTTGAAGGGATTGAAATATCCACCTAACGCACGATTGATATAGCGGCCTTCACTTTAGAATGAAATTGCATGAGCATTCCTTAGAATGTTTTACATATAACCACTTCTTTGCTACAATTGCTCCTATATATCTTGCTTCATTGGACCTTCTGAACTTTAAAACTGTTTATGGTCAATTTACATCCTCATTACGTTTTTTATATTTAAATTATAACTTGCCTTCATTTCATTTTTTGTTTCGACTATAGTAATTTCTTTATTCTAGTTAACGGGTTCTTAATCAGACTTCCATTCTCTTTTATTTTTCACTTTTGTCTCTGTAGGCTTTATCAAAATCCATTGCATAGTCTACACATCTAGGTGATAGTCCTGGTCTGAGATAGTTATTATCATGTGCGAACTTGTATGCTATCTTCTTACGATCATTTGTGCTTAGTATGGATATTGTTTGACTTTATTGAATAATCACTCTGTATTAAGCTTAAAATTCTTGCAACCTTTTGACAACTAGAAGCATTGGAATGTTCTCTTCACTGTTCCACTCCATAGCTGGTGTCTCTATGTTTTTTCTGATTCTGATTTTTAGGACTATGCCTTATATTGTTTTGTAGGGCGCCATCTTGATGACACATGGGTGGCATATATAAGGAATGGCTTCCCAAGGAAGTTTGAGTGGCAGAAGATTGATTCCGCAGGTCCAAGTGGGAGATTTGGACATACGTGTGTTGTCATTGGACATAATCTTGTTCTATTTGGCGGAATCAATGACCGTGGGATCCGTCAAAATGACACATGGATTGGACAAGTCTTTACTGACAACTTCCCTTTCTCGTTCTCATGGAGGCTTCTCAATGTTGAATCGCATGCACCACCGCCACGAGGGGCCCATGCTGCCTGTAGTATTGGTCAAAGGAAGATGATTATCCAGGGGGGAATTGGGCTGAATGGCATAAGATTGGGTGACACCTGGATTTTGGAACTTTCAGAAAACCTATGTTTTGGAACATGGAATGAACATGTGATTCAACCGTCACCTCCACCTCGTTCGGGGCACTCATTAACATGCATTGGAGGAAATGAGATGGTTTTGTTTGGTGGGAGAGGCTTGCATTATGAGGTGCTTAATGATGTCTGGCTTTTGCAGATGGCAGAAGATCAACTAAAATGGGTACAGATTTTCTACGAATTGCACAGCGTACCTGAAGGAGTCTCCCTACCACGAGTTGGTCACTCAGCTAATCTAATTTTAGGAGGTCGAGTGCTAATCTACGGAGGTGAAGACTCACAGAGACATAGGAAGGATGACTTTTGGGTGTTAGATATTCATTCAGTCTTGTCAAGTCAAGTGCAGCCAACTGCAATGCGGACAAATATGTGGAAAAGGCTCAAGACAAAGGGTTATATACCCAATGGAAGGTCATTCCATCAAGCCTGTGCTGATAATTCGTGGCGTTACTTGTATGTTTTTGGTGGAATGGTGGATGGCTTAGTTCACCCTGCTGAAGCATCTGGGTTGAGATTTGATGGAGAGCTGTTTCTGGTGGAGCTGGGGACTTTGGTTTAAAACATAAATTGAAAGGTACTAGGCTATGATGGAGTATTTTTGGGAGGATATTCTGTTATATGCTTGGTGTTGCATATGGTGTGCCTCTTTTGTACATCTTTAGCTGTTGTGCATATGTTTCAGCGTCACTGTTTATAATAATAAGTGGATCTTGAAGGCTTGTTTATGATACTCAAACAATCTTTTGAAGACCATGAAAACCTAACTCAATGGAGTGTTATTGGGTTCGAGAAGCAAACAATCTTCTAAAAATGACAAATTACTCAGAACTAAGGATATTGCAAATGCTTAGGCTGAACGTTTGGCTGACGACACTTCCTCCAGTCTGGCCCTCAGCCATGGGATTGGTTTTCGTCTTCAATTTGTTTTAAAAAGAAAGAGTAGAATAAGTCCTTTGCCTTTGGTTTCTTTGGCTCATCTTCTGGTATAGGATACATCTGAATAAAATGTTAACAGTGGAAGTGACACCATTGATTAAAGGCCTAACAACGCTTACTTCATAACAATCAAACCGTGCAGATAAATAACCATAATGATAATTTGTAAGCTTTGTGATTTTTCATTAAAGTTTGTTAGCGTGATTGTTGGGAAAGGGTAGATGATCTTACTCTATTATGCTCTTAAAGCAGTTCAGAAGGAACGAAGAGCATTGAAGGCGAGGATGCTCAACTTCCGAAATTGATTTTTTATGGATAGGTATGAGAGACTATTAATATTAATAAGAATATAATGGGATTTTGCTGACGCAGAAGTTATTTTATTCTTTCCCCGTCTGATAACGAAATAATATTATATACATATAGCAATGCTAATATCAACGAAAGAAAAATAGCAACAAAAATCTCCGTCCCTATCTTTTCAATGAATTTACAGAATTGTTTGTTTTGAATAAATTGTCTATTTGTAATTAGACATTTCTTTTTAAAAAAACTTGTAATTATCCTTATTAATATATATATCTTTCATTGCCTCCTATTTGCATAGCTCAATAATACTGGACAAATGTCTAAGGTCCTGAAGTTGAAAGTTCAAACTAGAAAGTGTCACCCAACGAATAACATGCAAAGTCTGCAAGTTCATTCAATTTCTGAATAGTGTTAAAGCAATTCTCACATTGGTATTGGCATAAATTCCTCTATTATTCATTCACAATTTGGAGCTGACATCATTATTATTGTCCATCCAGTCACCAACAAATCAAAGTATAGATTGAGTCTAGAAAGTGGAAACTGCAACAAATACCTACGTTCTGGCACAACTGGCTGAACTTGTAACTATAAAAAGTGTGATCTTTATGCAATAGGTACAGAAGGGAAAAGAATGAGAATCAACAAGGATCATGATAAAGAAGACAGCCATGGGAGCAGATTGCGATGGACCAGATCAGGTTTATCGTCATGGGGACAGTGTCCAACACCTTCCAATACATAAAGGCTAACATTTGGTAACTGTGAAGGCAAGGAACAGAAATATTTACCAACTGGCCCATCAATAGGTGTGAATGGGTCTGCATCACCCCATAGAACTAGGACTGGAATTGATATTCTTGGCATCAGAGTCACTGGGTTCGGCCCTGGTGGCCCTGTCACGATTGAAACAAATGCTTCAATAGCTCCTTCATCATCTGCAGGTCCTCTAATGATCTGCATATTTGATGACCTAAAACCACATTAATGTTTCAGTTTTTATATGGTTAATCAAGCAAAGCATAGATAATTACGTGTACCTCTACTAGTTCTTCATCCACAGACTCCTTATTTCCATAAACAGACAATAAAATGTTCTTCAGGGTATCTCTGCATCAGCCCCACTAGCCATGTATGAATGTCAAGCACATCATCTAAACTGCTCCACTACTGTTGAATTATATATGTACATACATACCTCTGCTTGACACGCTCAAAAACTATGGAAGCAATGAGTGGTTGCTTCAACAGAAAATCAATTAGGAAGAGCAATGGCAGCAAAACCTTAATCCTCCAATCATCAATAATGGCTTTATTGTTCATCCCACCGGCACAATTCAGTAGTACAAGCCCTCTAACCAATGTTTCACTGGATTCTTGTTTACATGTAAAGTAGAAGGGAACATATTTATTTATTAAGTGATACAACAAGAAGAAGAGTTGTTGCAAATGAAAAAAGTAATGCAAATTGACCAACCAGAAGCAGCAATAACACAAGCAAGACTTCCAACAGAGTTGCCTATTAGCACAGTTGGCTTCTGAATAACTTGTTGCAAGAAATCCAATATTAACTGTATGCATACATATTTTAGATTTACCATCAAATCAAAATAATTTTTATGAGTTTGATTATTATAATTGAAAAATACCTGAGCCCAGTCCTCCATTGTATATGAATATCCCTTTGGCTTATCCGAACCACCAAAACCAAGCAGGTCAATTGCATACACATTGTAATTTTCTGACAATATCCCAATATTTCTGACATTAAAAAAAAATCAACTTTACTATTTACTAATAAAACTAATGATGGGCAGTGGATAGAAAAGTAGATAAGGATTATGTGGTTAATTTGCAATTTATCAAAATTACAAGAACAAGTACTAAATAATAATGAAGAAACAAAGCGATTGATTAAACCTGCGCCAGTGAGGAATGGAGGCGCCGAAGCCATGGACAAGAAGAAGAGGAGAATGGGAGGAAGAATCAGAATGGGAATGAAAGTAGTTAATGGAGAATCGTCCCTTCCATAACCACTTGTTGCAATTTCTGTTGATCTCATCAACATCCAATCCTCTGATACAAGAATTAGGAGCAGAAGTAGATGTAATTCTGAGATTGGAAGGCTTCTTAATCCTCTGCTTACACAGTAAATTGGTTTTAACTTTGTTTCCAACTCTTCCTCTTCCCGACGATGATATTAATAACAATCCCTTCACCTGAGCTTCCGTTGTTACTCCTCCTGCCGCCATTCTTATTCCCTCCTCTCTATATCTCTGCTTTCTTACTTTTATGTATGTATTTTGCCAAAATATCTATTGCTTGACAAAGGAGTGTACACGGATTTAGATGAACCAAAAATTAAAAAAAAAAATATATATCTAAAACTGAACTGTATCATTAATTTTTTTTGACTAAAATCGAACCGAATTATATCGTTGACTTTATTTAAAACAGATCTAGATATTTAATTAAAAATTGAATCGAAAATCATATTGAACTGTACTGAATTATCTTATACAGAATTATACCGAAAGAATCGATATTTATTAATTATTATATATAATACTAATAATTTATATATAAATATTACTTATAATTTTTATTTTATATGTACAACATAAATTTAAGTTCATAATTATTTAAGTTATATATTTTAATACACAAAATTAAGATAATTAATTAATTAATTAATTAAATTAAATATTTTAATTATTAAAAAAAATTAATTATTATAATAATTATTTTATATATATGAATATGAATATGAATATGAATATATAACTAAAATAATTTATATTTAATTTGATCTATCTTTAATATCACTCAACTACTATTTTATTTTTTTTATAAATTTTTATATAAATATTTAAGTTAATTAATTTATCATATAAGTACTTTATCAATTAATTTCATTTACTACGAGTATCAATTAACTAATACTTATATATTTTTAAGACAATACCTTTATGAATATCTAAATTAATAATATAATTAAATATATTTATTATATATAATGAAATATTACCAATTATTGTATTATATAAGTATATAATTATTTTACCAATTAATTTCATTTATTTTTAGTATCATTCAACTAGTATGTTTATATTTTCATACAATAACTATATTAAGAATGAAGTTGTAAATCAATAATGTGATTATATATAGTTATTATATATAAAAAATTTATCAATTAATATAATTATTTGAGCATGTAATTATCTTATCAATTAACTTTATTTATTTTTATATCATGAATGATTAAATGTACTTATATGAGTACATATACTTTTAGTATCACTTAACTAACATTCATTAATTTTTTTCACAATACCTATATGAGTAATTGAGTATTTAAATTAACAATACAATTATATACAATTATTATATTAATGAAATTTTACCAATTTGTGTAAAATGATTTACCGCATAAATTTGATCTCATAATTATTTACATTATATATTTTAATACACAAAATTAAGATAATAATTAGTTAATAAATTAAACTAAATATTTTAATTATTGAAAACAGAAATTTAATTATTATAATAATTATTCTCTATATATGAATATGAATATGAATATGAATATGAATATATAATTAAAATAATTTGTATTTAATTTAATATATCTTTAATATCACTCAATAACTATTTTATTTTCTTTATAAATAATATTTATTAAATATCTATATAGATATGTAAGTTAAGCAATTTATCACATGAATACTTTATCAATTAATTTCATTTACTTTGAGTATCAATTAACTAATACTTATTTATTTTAGAATAATATCTAAATTCGTAATGTAATTAAATATATTTATTATATATAATGAAATATTACCAATTAATATATTTTATATATGAGTGTATAATTATTTTATCAATTAGTTTTATTTATTTTTAGTATCATTCAACTAGTATGTATATATTTTCGTACAATACCTATATTAATAATGGAGTTATAAATCAATAATGTAATTATATATAGTTATTATATATAATAAATTTTATCTATCAATATAATTATATGACTATATGAATATGTAATTATTTTATCAATTAACTTTATTTACTTTTATATCATAAATGATTGAATATACTTATATGAGTACATATACTCTCAGTATCACTTAACTAACATTCATTTATTTTTGCACAATACCTAGATGAATAATTGAATATTTAAATTAATAATACAATTATATACAATTATTATATTAATAAAATTTTACCAATTAGTATAATTATATATGTATATAATCACCTTAACAATTAATTTTATTTTCTTTTAATATCACTCAACTAGTATTAATCTATTTTTATATAATATCTATATGAGTTATTTAGTATGCAAATTAACAATAAAATTATATACTATTATTATATTAATGATTTTTTTATCAATTAGTGTAATTATATATATATATATATATATATATATATATATATATATATATATATATAATCACCTTACCAATTAACGTAATTATATGAGTATATAATCACATTAGCTATTAATTTCATTTCCCTTCAGCATCACTCAACTAACATTCATCTATTTTTGCACAATAACTATATAGGTAATTAAGTATTTAAATTAATAATGTAATTGTATTCAATTATTATATTAATAAAATTTTATCAATTAATTTAATTATGTGAGTATATAATCACGTGAGCAATTAATTTTATTTTTTTCAGTATCACTAAACTAACATTTATCTATTTTGCACAATACCTATGTGAACAATTGGGTATTAAAATTAATAATATAATTGTATACAATTATTTTATTAATGGAATTTAGCAATCAATTTAGCAATTAATATAATTATATATGTATATAATCAAATTAACAACTAATTTCATTTCCTTTAAGTATCAACTAATATTTATTTATTTTTGCACAGTATTTATATAATTAATTAATATTTAAATTAATAATATAATTGTATACAATTATTATATCAATAAAATTTTATCAATTAATTTAATTATATGAGTATATAATTACATTAATAATTCAACTGTGCCAATAGAATGATTAGAGTACTGATTTAAAATATTTGATAAACAACTTAAATATTAAGAAATATATATAAACAAAAACATAAAGATTTCTTCATTTTATAAATTATTTAATTAATAATATTAATTTAATAGTTATTTAAAAAATAATTTATATTTGCTCTCATTTTTATAAATAATGGTAAATGATAAGTGTGAAATATATACAGTTTTTGATATATTTTTAGTTAAGTTATTTAGTTGTTTTGGTTTTATTTAGGTTAAATTAGAGTTAATTTAGTAATATTTATGTTTTTTAGGTTAATTCTGTGTTTTGTTTGATTTTCAGGTTTAAATTGGTATAAAAAGGGCTTAAAGTGCAAAAAGGACAAAGTTTAGGGCTAAAAGTGCAAATATGAAGAAATTAGGCGAGAAAACCAGTGTCCAGTCCAGAGCCTTAAGACGTGACCACGTGAAAATACTGAAGAGTTTCAAACGTGGCCACGTGAAGAACAAAATAAGAAGAACCATGGCCATGTGATAGCAATTGAAGGAGTTTTGAAGACCACGTGACCACGTGGATTCCTAGTGAAGGACCACACGTGGCCACGTGTGGAAGAAGAACTAAATGAGCCGTGGTCATGTGTAGAAATACACACTAAAGGGCGTGACCACGTGATGAAGACTCCCATATCGTGAAGGATTTACGAGCTTTCTGTTTAGCAGAATTTGATTCCTATTTTATGACCGAAGTTTAACAAGGAGTCTACTACAATTCTTTCCTATAAATAGTAGTCCAAAACACAGAAGAATAATCATCAATCCTAATCATCAATCCCTAGAATCAAGCCTTAGAATTAAGCTTTGCTTTCTTAGTTTTTTACGTTCTTTGTTTACTGTTTTCTTCAAAACGTTGTTTTAATTTTAAGAATGGTTTGTGAGTAGTTTTCTTTGACTTTTGCTAAAGGATACTTGAATCCTTGACTTATATTGTTATGACTTGAGTTTGTTCTTAAATTTTAATACAAGTTGATTATTTCTTGGTTCTTAAACATAGTCTTGTCTTTTCTCAATTTTAAGTTGATTATTAACTTGATTAAGAATTGGTTAATTAATTAGTTTAAGTTGATTAATGATTTGCATGCTCTTAGGTTAATTTAGTTGAATTAATGCATGGTTATAATCTGAATAAGCTATAATTGTGTGTTAATTTGAGTATGTTAAGATTAAGAAACGGATAACCAAGAATAGGTGAAAGTTAAAACTCTTGAGAAAGGTTTTAATAGACATCTAGGAGACTTAATTCAGTTCTTTATGCTAAGTGTTGAATTGTTTTGAATAAGAGAGTTTTAATGCTTGGAATGATAGTCTTGAATAAAGTTATCTGGATTTATTAAACTGAATTTTCCATAATCACTTGTATGTTTTCTTTTAATTAAGTCATAGCAATATTTGTTAAGGTGGATGGTCCTTTAGTGAAAGTTGTCTTTAACATTAATTTTTAAATCATTCAATTTACTTGTTTTCAATAGATTTTTTCTTTACTTTAGTTTTTTTTTAATTGTTTTAATTTAGTTTTAAATTATTGTTTTCAAATCATCACAACTTTGGGATTTCTTTTCTCTCTATACACACAAAATTGATTTTGAAATTGAAATAGCACATACAAGTACAAGTTTCCCATTGGGTTCGATATTATTGGTCATAATCTTATTTTTCTATATTACTAGCCGATCTAGTACACTTGCTAGACACCGATCAAGTTTTTGGTGCCGTTGTCGGGGAATACATTGGCATTTTTTTATTTATTTTGATTTTAAAGTGATTTTTGTGTGTTTTCTTCTCTTCTCCATCTAATTTCTTATTTTTCTTTTTAGGTGACTAGTGGTTTATGGTGAGAGACAACCCCATCTTACCATTAGACCCTGAAATTGAAAGGACATTCCATAGGATTCGAAGGTTGAGAGGCAATATGAATGATCCAGAAATTGAACAACCTATGAATGATCCACCACCTAGGATCGAAGAGCAACACATACCCCATCAAGGTCCCTGAAATGGGTATAGACCTAGAACCATAAGGGATTATGCTATCCCTAGGTGGAACGAAGAACATAGAACTATTAGGATTCCTCACCACCAACCCTTTGAGATTAAACCCGCTACCATCACTATGGTACAAAGAAACCAATTTTCGGGTTCGGATATAGAGGATCCTGCACAACATTTGGATATGTTCTTAGAAGTGAGTGACACTGTGCAAATTCCTAATGTATCAACTGATGCAATTAGGTTGAAACTCTTTCCATTCACCCTAATAGGAAAAGCTAGGGATTGGCTACAAATGCTACCAAATCAATCCATCCATTCTTGGCAACAAATGCAAGAGAAATTTCTGTGCAAATTCTTTCCACCCACCAAGACTGCCCTCATTAGGAAACAAATTAGTGACTTCCAGAAATTTTATGAGGAGCCATTCCATGAAGCTTGGGAAAGATTTAGGAGACTATTAAAAAATTGTCCTCATCATGAAGTTCCTATTTTTCAATTAATGCATATTTTCTATGCAGGTGCTCATCCATCAACAAGATCTTTGTTAGATGCAGCTTCAAATGGAAGTTTCATGAATCAAATTCCCGAAGATGCATTTTTACTCCTTGATGAGATGGCCACCAATGATGCTCAATGGGCAAGCTCTAGAGTAACTCAAAAGAAACAGGGAGTTCATAACATTGATGAAGTAGCTATGTTGAAAGCTCAATTAAAATTAATGGAAAAGAGATATTCAAAAGAAATAAATGAGCTTAAAGCTAAAAATATCTCTATGCTATCTAATGAAGTTGATTCTTATACAGGAAATCCAGGACCTATGGGAATGAAGAATGCTGAAAGTATGGTAGAAGAAGTCAATGCCTTGAATCCGTATAGCAATACTTACAATGCGGGATGGAAAAGCCATCCAAATTTTTCATGGAGGGAAGGTTGAAGGAATATGACATGGTATGATAATCATGATAGCACAGCGGAAAAACAAAAATTTTATCATGCATACCATACATATCCAAAACTAGGAACGAAAACATGCAATTTTAGAGTTTTGAAACTTACAACTTTAGATGCACTTCAAGACTTGATTTTGATGATGACCAGCAACTAAGATGAATTTATTTACCTTAGATCTTCACCACCAATGCCAAAGGAACAGCCTTTATGCCACTCCTCTCTATGTTCACACACACTTGCAAAGATAGCTTAAAATCAAGAGTGCTAGCTCTATATTTGTGTATTAGGCAATGGAATTGTTTGAAAAACACAAGAACTCATCTTGTTCTTTCTTCTTTGGTTTTCTATCTTAGTCACCTTCCATGAGAGAATTAAGAGCCAAAGGAATCTCTACCAATCCCACTAATAGTCTCATGGCTAAAAGAGAGAAGAAGAATAAAAGTGGCACCCACCATTATTCCTTTAATTCATTTAATATATATCACTTACTTTAGTCATGTGTGAGTGCCTTAAATTAGGTAGCAATTTCAGCCACTAACACTTAATAATTAAGAGATATATATTTTAATTTAAATTCTATTAGAATTTAAATTCAAATGGCATCATTTAGCTAATCAAAACAAACTTACTTAACTAAGGTAATTAGTTGCCAAATTTAACTAGGATTCCTAGTTTAAACTTTGGTTACTTTAATTCCCTCTCAAGTATTATATTTTGATTAAATATAATTTAGGATTTAATACTCAATTAACTTAATTATACATAGATAATTAATCAATTGAAATTAAACCTAACACATGCCAGTAAATTTCTCTCGTGACCAATTGTTAACAGTAAAAATCTGTTCACCCATTGCATGCATTAATTTGACTTTAAATAAAAGTCTAAATTAATTTCCAATACAATTTTAAGCCCAGTGCTTTATGTGCGATCCTATAGGTCCATTTAATGTTGGCAATGAATTAATAAATTAATTCAAAGGCTATATATATTCTCTAGCAAGATATTATAGCATTCCAAATTAAATGAAAATGCATATGGCATTTGGTGACCTAATGCAATTTCGCATAGTCCCTTACCCATAAATATCAGAATTAATATAAGGCATGGAACTAGTCATCCTTATATACATTAATTCATTTCTTGATATTCCAGTGACACTGAACTCTCAGATAAATAATGATTACTCATTATTTCATCTCGGTATGGCCATACACTTCTCAGTTCACTGATCAAGTGGCCGGTGATATTTTTCTCTCTTATCGAGAGGGGTAATCCCTTCACTTCTCTCATGCTCTCTAACATGAATCAGTGCATACCCAATCATACCCGTACTTGTCACTCTGTTACGAGCACGTTAGGTGTATGTCAAAGTACACAGTAATTCATAAAGAGTTTCATAGAGATTTCAGGTCTAAGAACTCCGATACAAAACTTGCATATGAGAAACACTTATGACTTGTACCATGTAGTGTTCTCATGAGCGGATCGAATCCAGATACCATGTTCTTTAACATGTATCTATGATCTCTGATTGACACTCTTGTCCTAATGATTCGTAAGACAGAACTCATAAGATCAGAGAGAGCATACTAGTCTTAATTCATTTGTTATTCCCATAACAATGACTGACTAGGGATATTTAGAATGATGTCTCATTTGTTTCAAGGTCTTACAATCCATGTGCCTCACACATGATAACTTAAACCGAAACGACATTCTTGGATAGTTTTATCAATTGATATGCACAGGAATACAAAAGATAAAACTAATGCCTCATTTTATTAATTTCAAGTGTTTCGTTACAATGCATTGGGGCTAGGGCTTACACTAACAATCTCCCACTAGCACTAGTCCCAATTGGGCATAGCCCTAAGACCGAACGCTCTCAAATGAGCTTCGTGCAGATTTGGACGTAACTGTTTCGTCAAAAGATCTGCTACATTGTCTTCACTTGATATCTTGCTAACCTCGACGTCCCCACGATCAATGATTTCTCTGATCAAGTGGTACCTTCTGAGTATGTGTTTGGATTTCTGGTGTGACCGGGGCTCCTTGGCCTGTGCAATGGCCCCGTTATTGTCACAGAAAATTTCTAATGGATCTAGGACGCTTGGGACCACTCCTAATCCATTAATGAAATTTTTAATCCAAACAGCCTCTATTGCAGCCTCACTTGCTGCAATATACTCAGATTCTGTAGTTGAGTCGGCAACGGTTTCTTGCTTCGAGCTTCTCCAGCTGACAGCACCACCGTTCAAAACAAAAACAAACCCAGATTGCGATCTAGAATCCTGAGTGCTGGTCTGAAAAGCAGCATCGGCATAACCTTGTATGACGAGCTCTTCTTGACCACCATACACCAAGAAGTGATCCTTAGTCCTTCGCAGGTACTTCAGGATCCCTTTTACAGCAGACCAGTGCTTCTCACCAGGGTCTTGCTGAAACCTACTGGTTATACTCAGTGCATGAGCAACATCCAACCTAGTACATAACATAGCGTACATGATAGATCCAATAGCAGATGCATATGGGATTCTACTCATGTTGTCCCTTTCCTCTTTGGTTTTAGGGCACTGTTCTTTAGTCAAAGGAACTCCCAAAGCCAAAGGTATGTATCCTTTCTTTGAGTCTCCCATACTAAAACGCTTTAGTACTTTGTCTATGTACTTTTCTTGACTTAGTCCCAAAAGCCGATTCGATCTATCTCTATAGATTCGAATACCAAGTATTGTCTCGGCTTCACCTAAGTCTTTCATTGAGAAACATTTTCCCAACCATTGCTTAACCTTTTGCAATGTTGGAATGTCATTTCCAATGAGAAGGATGTCGTCCACATATAGGACTAGAAACACTACTATGCTCCCATTAACCTTCTTGTACACACAAGGCTCATCTTCGTTCTTGATGAAGTCAAAATCTTTGACTGCTTCATCAAAACGAAGATTCCAACTTCGGGATGCTTGCTTTAATCCATAAATGGATTTTTGAAGCTTGCAAACCTTCTTAGGATGCTTGGGATTGACAAAACCTTCAGGCTGTGTCATATACACATCCTCAAGTAAATTTCCGTTGAGGAAAGCAGTTTTGACATCTATTTGCCATATCTCATAATCATGATATGCAGCTATGGCAAGCAAGATCCTAATGGACTTGAGCATGACTACAGGCGAAAAGGTCTCGTCATAGTCTATACCATGAGTTTGTCGAAAACCTTTTGCTACTAGTCTACCTTTGTAGGTCTTATCAGCTTTTAGTTTGAATAACCACTTGCATTCAATTACCTTAGCACCTTCCGGTGGATCAACCAAGGTCCAAACCTGGTTATCGTACATTGATTGCATCTCGGATTTCATGGCTTCAAGCCAATTATCCGAGTTTGGGCTTTCAATAGCTTCTCGGTAGGTAGTAGGATCCTCACGATCTACTAACTCAATAGTGTCATTGTCAGTGATTAGAAATCCATATCTCTCAATCTCCTGACGTACCCTACCAGACCTTCTAGGTACTTGTGTAATGGGTTCTTGTTCCACAACTGGTTGTGAACTTGATTCCATTTCCAACTCATCCTTTATAGGAGTTTGTGGCACTTGAATTTCTCCAAATTCTACTTTACTCCCACTGTCTTTCTTGAGAAGGAACTCCTTTTCCAAGAAAACAGCCTTGCGAGCAACAAATACTTTGTTCTCGGCTTTTGAGTAAAAGTAGTATCCCTTTGTTTCTTTGGGATAACCCACAAACAAGCAGACAGTCGATTTGGACTCTAGTTTGTCAGATGTTAATTTCTTAACATGTGCTTCACAGCCCCAAATCTTGAGAAAAGACATATTGGGTTCTTTCCCAGTCCATACCTCGTATGGTGTCTTCTCAACTGCTTTAGTTGGAGTACGGTTCAATAGAAACGCAGCAGTTTCTAATGCATAACCCCAAAAAGAGATAGGAAGATTAGCTTGACTCATCATAGATCGAACCATGTCCAACAGAGTTCGATTTCTCCTTTCGGACACACCATTCCATTGCGGTGTTCCAGGAGGAGTGAGCTGTAAAATAATTCCACACTCTTTTAGATGATCATCAAACTCTTGGCTTAAGTATTCGCCACCTCGATCTGATCGAATGGCTTTTATACTTTTGCCAAGTTGGTTTTCTACTTCGTTCTTAAACTCTTTGAATTTCTCAAAAGTTTCAGACTTGTACTTCATTAGATAGACATAGCCATATCTACTGAAGTCGTCTGTGAAAGTCACGAAGTAGCTAAAACCACTTCTAGCTTGTGTACTTAATGGTCCACATACATCGGTATGTATTAGTTTCAATAAGCCATTAGTCCTTTCACCTTTCTTGTTAAAAGGACTCTTTGTCATTTTTCCATACAAACATGGCTCGCATGTGTCATAAGATTCTAAGTCAAATGACCCAAGCACTCCAGTTTTGTGGAGTCTTGAAATGCGTTTTTCGTTTGCATATCCTAAACGACAATGCCAGAAGTAAGTAGGGTTTAATTCGTTTGATTTAACCCTCTTTGTATTAATGTTGTATATAGACTCTTTGTTTTGTAAATCAAGGATATAAAGGCCATTTTGCAACATGGCATTGCCATAAGAAATGCCTTCGCGACGAATATGAGCATTGCCCTTTTTAATAACAAAATCAAATTCATCATTATCCAAACATGAAACTGAAATAATGTTTCTGCTCATAGCAGGCACATAATAACAATTATTCAAAACAATACAAAGTCCGGAAGGTAAAGTGAGGTGATAGTCGCCTATCTCCATGGCAGCAACTCGTGCTCCATTCCCCACACGGAGGTCCACTTCATTCTTCCCAAGTAACCGCCTATTTCTTAACCCCTGCACATTTGAACAAATGTGAGAACCACAACCGGTATCCAATACCCAAGTGGTAGAAATAGAAAGGTTAACTTCAACAACAAAAATACCAGAACTGGACGCCTTGGCTCCATTCTTCTTTTGTTCTTCCTTAAAGAGAGCGCAATTCTTCTTCCAATGCCCTATCTTGTTGCAATGGAAGCAAGTGCTCTCACTCTCTTTGAGTTTTGGTGCCTTGGGCTTGGATTGGGCCTGAGGTGCACTCCCAACTGACTTGGGTTTTCCCTTTCCCTTTCCCTTTCCCTTAGCTTGTCCCTTCTTAATTCCCTTTTGAACCATTAGTACGGGATTGGTCTTTCGAATGTTCTCCTCAGCATTCTTAAGCATCCCATGAAGCTCAGTAACTGACTTGTTCATTGCATGCATGTTATAATTCATCACAAATGGATCATAAGCAGCAGACAATGATCCTAAGATCAAGTCAGTGGCCAATTCCTTTGGCACTAGTACCTCAAGCTTCTCAAGAGTATCAAGATACCCTTTCATCTTGAGTACATGGGTACTAACAGAAGTACCCTCAGCCATCTTGTAAGAAATTAAAGCCTTTGTTGTCACGAACCTCTCGTGACGAGCTTGTTCTTGGAACATCTCCTTGAGGTGCACCATGATCGCATAGGCCTCTTGGTCCATAAATTGCTTTTGCAATTCAGGCACCATAGTGGCCAGCATCAGACAGGTCACATCATTGGAGTCGCTCTTCTTGGTCTCAAAAGTTTCCTTTTGAACCGCAGAGGCGTTCCTTCCTGGTTCTTCAGGCAAGGGTGCATCCAAAACATACGACTTCTTCTCTTGCTTAAGAACTATTCTTAAGTTTCGAGACCAGTCTATGAAATTGGTGCCATTTAATTTGTCCTTTTCAAGGACCGATCGCAATGAGAAATTGTTATTTGAAGATGCCATTTTCAATCTACAATAAAATTTAGCAAGATTAAATGAGGTCTTATTAATGATCCCACAAACCGAATTAATATCCCCATAAATAATTCGCGTTAGTGATTTAATGTGGGCCAAGATCCACTTTTCACAACAACTTATTAGTCAAGCTGAGCCTGTACACCTAATAAGTTAAGTTACTTAGGTAGGAAAAACTCCAATCATGTCTCGTACATGACTCTTGGATCAAATGGGCTAACATCAAACAATGTTATAGCACAAACCCATTTATAAGTTGCCTAGGTCCGAGCATCCCATTCCATGTTAAGTCCAACCTACATTCACAACCCATGCCTCACAAAGATAATCGGGCGCATCTAGGACTCCTAGTCTACGTGACCGATGATCGATGCCTTGACATGTTTCGAATTAGGAAGGCAACTTTGTGACTTACTATTTTTAGGGATTCATTTTATTACGGCTTACATGGCATACGCTTTGTCATCCATACATAGCATGCATATATATATATATATAATTGCATAAAGTAAAGCGTGACAAACATGGGCCCAAAAACCTACAATTAAGATTCTATACTATTACATAAGAATCTTCGAGTTGGGCTTCTCCACTTCGGTGGGCTTCGTCTTGATTTACAAAGTCTTCAAATAAATTCTATTCTAAGAAATAAATAAAACTTTTACAATAAAATATAATGGCACGCAGGCCATATTTAATTACAAAAACCCAGGGCCCATGAATGCACCATGCATATCCATTCATCACACCAAACAAGCAAATAAATATACATAGCATTCATGGATCAGACAAAGTCCAATTTTAATCAATTTAGCCAAGCCCATTAATGGAAATTGTGTACTTGAACCTTTAAGAGAAGACCCCGTGATGGGCCTGGGCCGAAGCCCAATGGACTAAATCCTCTTATTGAATAAGTTCTCTTAAAAGCCCAAAACACAAACTAGTTAGATTTGTGCCATAAATCAACTCTAGTATAATTTCCAATTTTGCCATTTTTAATTTTATGTCATACAGCCCATAAACATTAAAAATACATATAATATGTACCAACATGAATTAAACATAAAATCATGAAGAACATATATATATAATACCCGGCATTCATGCAAAACAAACAAACAACAAAAACTAGTTGTTTAATGCTTATGTAATGCCATGAAATGCACAAACATTTAAATCAATTTTATGAGTCATTTAAAAACTAAATAAGTCCATAAACATTGATTTAATATTCTGTACCATTTAAATCTAAATGTGTTTTTTACCATTTTAATCAAAACAAAGCAAACAATGTTGATTAAACATGTAACAAACACAAACTAGTCATTGTTTTAAGTGATTTTAAAATTAATCAATTAAATTGTCATGGACCAGAATTAAAACCAAATTTAAAATATGTCCAGACCTGATATTTAATCTTTAAAAATCGCTTACAAACATGCCAAAATCAATTTTACATTTAATTTTGAAAACTAGTTGTTAAACTAGCAATTTACATGCCAACTAGCACCTAGTTTCATAATTAACATGTACCATCAGGTATAAATAATTAAATCCGACCATTACCAGCCCTAATAACATCTTAGGACAGTATATTAACATGTCATATTGATTATAATACCTATCTAATCAATTAAAATCGTTTTTACACCAAAACAATGCAAAAAACTCAAAACAGAAAATTTCAGATTTGCATGTTTTCAAAATAACGATTTTTAATTAATTTTTTCATGCCTCTAAAGCACTAAAATAAGCATGTCTAGGCTCTGATACCACTGAAGGAATATGACATGGTATGATAATCATGATAGCACAGCGGAAAAACAAAAATTTTATCATGCATACCATACATATCCAAAACTAGGAACGAAAACATGCAATTTTAGAGTTTTGAAACTTACAACTTTAGATGCACTTCAAGACTTGATTTTGATGATGACCAGCAACTAAGATGAATTTATTTACCTTAGATCTTCACCACCAATGCCAAAGGAACAGCCTTTATGCCACTCCTCTCTATGTTCACACACACTTGCAAAGATAGCTTAAAATCAAGAGTGCTAGCTCTATATTTGTGTATTAGGCAATGGAATTGTTTGAAAAACACAAGAACTCATCTTGTTCTTTCTTCTTTGGTTTTCTATCTTAGTCACCTTCCATGAGAGAATTAAGAGCCAAAGGAATCTCTACCAATCCCACTAATAGTCTCATGGCTAAAAGAGAGAAGAAGAATAAAAGTGGCACCCACCATTATTCCTTTAATTCATTTAATATATATCACTTACTTTAGTCATGTGTGAGTGCCTTAAATTAGGTAGCAATTTCAGCCACTAACACTTAATAATTAAGAGATATATATTTTAATTTAAATTCTATTAGAATTTAAATTCAAATGGCATCATTTAGCTAATCAAAACAAACTTACTTAACTAAGGTAATTAGTTGCCAAATTTAACTAGGATTCCTAGTTTAAACTTTGGTTACTTTAATTCCCTCTCAAGTATTATATTTTGATTAAATATAATTTAGGATTTAATACTCAATTAACTTAATTATACATAGATAATTAATCAATTGAAATTAAACCTAACACATGCCAGTAAATTTCTCTCGTGACCAATTGTTAACAGTAAAAATCTGTTCACCCATTGCATGCATTAATTTGACTTTAAATAAAAGTCTAAATTAATTTCCAATACAATTTTAAGCCCAGTGCTTTATGTGCGATCCTATAGGTCCATTTAATGTTGGTAATGAATTAATAAATTAATTCAAAGGCTATATATATTCTTTAGCAAGATATTATAGCATTCCAAATTAAATGAAAATGCATATGGCATTTGGTGACCTAATGCAATTTCGCATAGTCCCTTACCCATAAATATCAGAATTAATATAAGGCATGGAACTAGTCATCCTTATATACATTAATTCATTTCTTGATATTCCAGTGACACTGAACTCTCAGATAAATAATGATTACTCATTATTTCATCTCGGTATGGCCATACACTTCTCAGTTCACTGATCAAGTGGCCGGTGATATTTTTCTCTCTTATCGAGAGGGGTAATCCCTTCACTTCTCTCATGCTCTCTAACATGAATCAGTGCATACCCAATCATACCCGTACTTGTCACTCTGTTACGAGCACGTTAGGTGTATGTCAAAGTACACAGTAATTCATAAAGAGTTTCATAGAGATTTCAGGTCTAAGAACTCCGATACAAAACTTGCATATGAGAAACACTTATGACTTGTACCATATAGTGTTCTCATGAGCGGATCGAATCCAGATACCATGTTCTTTAACATGTATCTATGATCTCTGATTGACACTCTTGTCCTAATGATTCGTAAGACAGAACTCATAAGATCAGAGAGAGCATACTAGTCTTAATTCATTTGTTATTCCCATAACAATGACTGACTAGGGATATTTAGAATGATGTCTCATTTGTTTCAAGGTCTTACAATCCATGTGCCTCACACATGATAACTTAAACCGAAACGACATTCTTGGATAGTTTTATCAATTGATATGCACAGGAATACAAAAGATAAAACTAATGCCTCATTTTATTAATTTCAAGTGTTTCGTTACAATGCATTGGGGCTAGGGCTTACACTAACAAAGGTAATCAAGGTTCTGCTTCTAACCTTAATCCTAGACCCCAATTTAACCACAATCAAACTTCCAATAATCAACTTCCATACCAAAACCAAGCTCCGCCCCATTACTCAAATCAATATCCATCACAAGCATACCACCAACCACCCAGTTTTCAAAAACCTCAACCTCCCCTACCTCAAGAAAAGAAATCTAATATTGAAGAAATGATTGCAAATTTCATGGCCTTCCAAAACTCAATTTTAGCTAGTCAAGATGCTAGATGGAAAACGCAAGACATTTGGATGAGAAATCAAGAGGCATCCATTAGGAACCTAGAGAACCAAATGGGGCAACTTGCTAGTTCTTTATTAAACCGTGCTCAAGGGACATTTCCATCCAATGTAGACCGAAATTCGAAGGAAGAAGTCAAAGCAATCACATTAAGGAGTGGGAAGGAGTTAGAGAAGACTGAACTTGGTAAGAATTCTTTTCAAAAGGTGGAACCGACAATAGAGGTAAGTGTTTCTAATTCTGAAAATAATGAAAAAGTGCCTCCTACAGTTGAGAAGGGTAAAGGTAAAGAAAAGCTTGTTTCTACTGTTCTTGATGAATCTCAATTACCATTTCCGGTTCTAGCTAGAAAAGAGAAACAAAATGAACAATTGAGTAGATTTTTAGACATGTTTAAGAAGCTGCATATAAATTTACCATTTGCTGAAGCTTTATTACACATTCCTAAATATGCTAAATTTATGAAGGACTTGTGCACTAATAAGAAAAAGCTAGAAGGCATAGGAACGGTTCAATTATCCGGTAATTGTAGTGCCATTTTAACCAACAAAATTCCTGAAAAATTAGAAGATCCAGGTAGTTTTACATTGCCTTGTGAATTAGGTGGAAATTTTGTTGGAAATGCTTTATGTGATTTGGGTGCTAGTATTAATTTGATGCCTTATTCAATTTGCAGGAAATTGAATCTAGGTAATTTAAAGAAAACCCAAATGACGCTTCAATTGGCGGATAGATCGGTAAAGAGGCCAAAAGGAATAATTGAGGACATATTGGTAAAAGTAGGAAATTTCATATTTCCGGTTGATTTTGTGGTGATGGACATGGACGAAGATAGAAAGGTACCGTTAATTGTGGGGAGGCCATTCTTGAATACAACAAGAGCCTTAATTGATGTTCATGGAAAAACGGTTACTTTAAGATTTAACGAGGAGAAAATGAGTTTTAATGTCAATAAAATTTTAAAATACCCCTCGTATGATTTTGAAGAATTCATTTGTTTTGTCGATGAAATTCAAGAATGTGTTAATGCAAAACAAGAGGAAATCATTCTTAATAATGAACTTCAAAGTTGTTTAATGCATCCCAAGGAAGTGGAAGAGTTGGAAGCAAAGGAGATAAAGTTGATACAAAATTTAGAACAAGAGCACAGTGAATATGATGAAAGGGAGGATGAACCATCCCCTCCTAAGGGAGATTCTGAACTTAAAGCAGTTTCATCTCATTTGAAATATTTATTTTTGAATAATAATGCTAAGCCAGTAATTAATCCATCTTCATTGACAGGGTTGGATGAAGAAATGCTCATTGAAATCCTCAAGAAGCACAAAGGAAAAATTGATTGGGCAATATCCGATTTGAAAAGGGTTAGTCCCAGCTATTATCATACACCCATGGAGGATAATTCTAAGCTGGTAATACAACCTCAACGAAGTTTCAATGAGCTTGATGCAATTCAACAATGGTTATATGACAATGAAGCATTTTATAAAGAAAAGACTAACCAAGAGATGAAATCAAAATGGGGTAAACCATACCAAATCGGACAACAAGAGGTTGCTGAAGCAACCATTATTCTTAAAGATACTTAAAAAATGGTTTGGAGAGTCTAGCTGGAGACTCCAAAAACTCATAACTCCAACTTTCTATCTCTTTTATGTTTTCAGTCAAAATTTGTGTTTTCTGCATGTTTGAGTGTTTATGTGTTTTGATTCATGGAAAAAAGTACATTTACAAAGTTTTAAAATGGAGACATGTTTTTTCTTGGAAAAGATTTGATGTTTTTAATGGAAAAAATGCATTTGAGGAAGTTCAATTGTATGGGTGTGTGTCAAAGAAGAAAAGACAGAAAAAAATTGAAGACACATGACCACGTGTGGCTTTCCCTTTGCCATCACGTGACCACGGGTTGCTACACCCGAAATTACACATGCCCACGTGTATTACAAGAGGAAAGTTCACGTGGCCACGCCCTCCTCATCTACTTTTATAAACACTTCACGATTTCTTATCTTCTTCTTCATCTTCATTTTGCTCTCTTCCATGCCCACGCCTCACCACCACCTCCACCGGAATAGATCATCATTTGTTGTGGACAGCAATATTTTGAGGAGGGGGTAGCCTCCTTTCAGGGAGTTTGTTTTCTACTTTCTTTTCTTTTTCATGAATCAAACTTTGTTATTTTTGTGTTTTGTATTTAGTTTTCTTTTCTTTTATGTAGTTCACCTTTTCATTTAATTTACATGAAAACTTAGTTTGCCCTAGTTGACTTCAAAACTTGGAACAAATTGAACTTGGATTTAAAATATGCATGTTTTGCACCTTTGCTTAGTAAGAGAACATTTATGTTGTTTAATATGCTTTTGGATAGGTTAATCTTCAACTTGATAAATATTTGTTAGTTTCCAAATTTTTAGAAAGCACTTAGACCAGTTTTTAACTTAGAGAAAAACAATACAATGAAGTAGTGGAGTAAGGAAATTTAGAGCACTAGAACCTTCCTCATCACCCTTCAAAGCATATGAACAACTCAAGCAACTTAGAAAATGATCTAGGCAATATTTTTCTTGGTAAACTTGCTTAAAGACTTATATCCTACCTTGATGAAATTATCCTTTGATTAACCATTTTGAGCTTAAGGGTATGCTTAATGCGTATCATTAATATTTTCTTGTTACACCTAATATTTTAACCATATAACCTAAAAAGCTTTTATCTCACCCTATGGAATTGGCCACTTTAGGATTAAAGAAATGAGTGAAAAAAGTAAATTTTTATTGGGTGTAGTAAGAAAGTTTTAACAAAGTTATTGATGAAGTCAATTGAAAATATACCTTGTATTACCTTAAGATTAGCTTGTAAAGGCTAGTTCAATAAAAAAAAGAATAAGGTTAAAAAAAAACGTTTGAAGTTTGAGAAAAGGAAAAAGAAAGGAAAAAGAGAACTAGCAAATATGAAAAAATATAAGTGTGGGCTAGTACAAGGAAAAATGAAGAAATATTGACTTCTTGGTGAAAGAGCATAAAGAAAGTTTGGAATCAAGGCAAGGATGAGCAAAATATATAGATTAAGTTATGGGGTTTTGTAATCTATTTGGTCTTAGAGTGGTTATATTCATTTTGATTATCTTTTATCCATTCTTTGATAAACATACCCTTAGCCCCATTACAACCTTTGTAAGACCTATGTGATTTTAAGTTTGTTTTGAGTTGTTTAGCGGAGATGACCTACGGGTTCCGGTGCTAAAGGAGAGGCCTATTGTGTTTCTAGAGTTTCAAGCACGAAATCGATTGTATGCTTATGCATTCATATATTCTATACTTTATTATTTAGTTGTGTTGACATTTTAATTTTCAAAATTTATTAAAATGATTTGGTCTTGCACACTCTCAAGGAAACTAGTTTATATTCTCTTGTTGAAGTTAATCTCTTTAGAGTTTATGTTAAGTGCTCTTGTTAAAATGCTAAGTTTGGTTTTAAAATTGCATATCTTTGTTCAAGTTTGATGGTTTTGAAGGTGGGATTGTTCTTATTTGCTTGAGGGCAAGCAAGGTTTAAGTGTGGGGTATTTGATAAGTGTGAAATATATACAGTTTTTGATATATTTTTAGTTAAGTTATTTAGTTGTTTTGATTTTATTTAGGTTAAATTAGAGTTAATTTAGTAATATTTATGTTTTTTAGGTTAATTCTGTGTTTTGTTTGATTTTCAGGTTTAAATTGGTATAAAAGGGCTTAAAGTGCAAAAAGGACAAAGTTTAGGGCTAAAAGTGCAAATATGAAGAAATTAGACGAGAAAACCAGTGTCCAGTCCAGAGCCTTAAGACGTGACCACGTGAAAATACTGAAGAGTTTCAAACGTGGCCACGTTAAGAACAAAACAAGAAGAATCGTGGCCATGTGATAACAATTGAAGGAGTTTTTGAAGACCACGTGACCACATGGATTCCCAGTGAAGGACCACATGTGGCCACGTGTGGAAGAAGAACTAAATGAGCCATGGTCATGTGTAGAAATACACACTAAAGGGCTTGGCCACGTGATGAAGACTCCCATATTGCGAAGGATTTACGAGCTTCCTGTTTAGCAGAATTTGATTCCTATTTTATGACCGAAGTTTAACAAGGAGTCTACTACAATTCTTGCCTATAAATAGTAGTCCAAAACACAGAAGAATAATCATCAATCCTAATCATCAATCCCTAGAATCAAGCCTTATAATTAAGCTTTACTTTTTTAGTTTTTTACGTTCTTTATTTACTGTTTTCTTCAAAACGTTGTTTTAATTTTAAGAATGGTTTGTGAGTAGTTTTCTTTGACTTTTGCTAAAAGATACTTGAATCCTTGACTTATATTGTTATGACTTGAGTTTGTTCTTAAATTTTAATACAAGTTGATTATTTCTTGGTTCTTAAACATAGTCTTGTCTTTTCTCAATTTTAAGTTGATTATTAACTTGATTAAGAATTGGTTAATTAATTAGTTTAAGTTGATTAATGATTTGCATGCTCTTAGGTTAATTTAGTTGAATTAATGCATGGTTATAATCTGAATAAGCTATAATTGTGTGTTAATTTGAGTAAGTTAAAATTAAGAAAAGGGTAACCAAGAATAGGTGAAAGTTAAAACTCTTGAGAAAGGTTTTAATAGACATCTAGGAGACTTAATTCAGTTCTTTATGCTAAGTGTTGAATTGTTCTGAATAAGAGAGTTTTAATGCTTGGAATGATAATCTTGAATAAAGTTATCTGAATTTATTAAACTGAATTTTCCATAATCACTTGTATGTTTTCTTTTAATTAAGTCATAGCAATATTTGTTAAGGTGGATGGTCCTTCAGTAAAAGTTGTCTTTAACATTGATTTTTAACTCATTCAATTTACTTGTTTTCAATAGATCTTTTCTTTACTTTAGTTTTTTTTAATTGTTTTAATTTAGTTTTAAATTATTGTTTTCAAATCATCACAACTTTGGAATTTCCCTTCTCTCTTTACACACAAAATTGGTTTTGAAATTGAAATAGCACATACAAGCACAAGTTTTCCTTGGGTTCGATATTTTGGGTCATAATCTTATTTTCCTATATTACTAGCCGATCTAATACACTTGCTAGATACCAGTCAGTAAATATAAATTATTTTTTAATGGTAAAAACTTGAATTTAAAATTAAAAATTAAATTTAAAATTTTTTAAGAGGGAAAATTTTTTTATTTTGAAATTTTGGAGGGAGTAAAAAATTTCATTAAATTTAAAAGGGAAATTTTTTTTTTCTAATGGTAAAAAACTATATATATATATATATATAACAACAGTTAAGAAAAGGAAAAAAAATGGGAGAAAATGAGTAGGGAAGGGATGAGGGAGGAAAAGAGGAAAAGGGGAGGAGGGTGACCACCAGTGTTGATCACCGGCGGGCCCCTTGCCACCACTTTGTGCTACCGTCGGCCACAGCAACGATGTCCCTTCATTGCCGTCATCAAGGGTGTGGTAAATTCCCCTTCGCTGTTCCCCTTTCCCTTTTATACAGAGGATTTCTTCTTTTCTCCGACGAACCATGACGGCTGACGATAACACGCGTAGTACTAGTGAGTCTCTATGGGCTAGGTGATCGTTTTAGTGGCCGCTGTCCCTTGCCACTCGCCGCCAGTGGGTAGATCGAAAGGAAAGGAAGTCGGCAGTTTTAATGCGAGATCCCGACCAAACGGCATGGTGGTTGGGCGCGTGGTCACCGAAAATAGTATCCTGAGATTTTGGCCTCCATCGCAGCAGCATCAAAGCATCACCGGCGAAGCTCCGGTGAGCCTCCGATGAGCATACCAGTGGACTAAAATGAGAAAAAACGTGAAAATTTCATCCTAATAGGTATGTGACTACCAAATTCATCTCTATAATTTTTAATAATTAAATTTCAAATAATTTAAATATTGATGTCTCTATTATTCAACAATTTTCCAATATACCAAATATTGTAAAAATATATGTAACAAAAAATTTGATTCTCATTCTCCTCCACTGTCAAAGACAACATACTCAATCATTTCATGTTACTACGAGAAATAAGAAATGAATTAAAACTCAGTAGCATTTCCCATTCAGAGACACAATACTCATATAAAACAACTATCTAAACTAAACAATATAAACACCACCCTTGATTAAAAGTAGAAATGAGAAGTGGAAACATTTGATCTTGATTTATGATGACTCTAGAATTGTAACACCTAAATCAAAAGTCTTAAAAGAGATGTAGAGTTTGCTACTGTGAATAGTTTTCAGTTGAATGCAATAGTCTAATAAAGAGCAGACAATATCACAAACTATTACAAAACAATAGAAAAATTAATTTAATCCAACTAGTAAAGACTTAACTATAGACCAAAAAAATTATTACCTGCAGCACTTATCACAAAAGAACTTATCCTCTACATTCAAAGTCTCTGTTGAACTAAAATTTTTCAAATAGCTATTTATTGAACTGTTATGTTCAATATAAAGGCTCAAGTTGAAAAATGTTTCATCCCTTGCTGTGACGGGATCAAATTGAAAAATGCCATTTAACAATAATAAAAATTGAGGTAAAAGAAGAAAAAAAGCTAAAATTTATAATTGAATGATAATTTGTTGAATAATAGAGACATCGATAGTAAATTCTTGATTGGAATTTTCAAAGGGGAAGTTGAAAGCGGTAGACTTATTTTAGTGATTATAGTATCAATCTTCAGTCTTCATCTCAGCTGTGTAAACCAAGTGTTTCTTGGTGTGAATGAGCCTCTACTGATTTTTATTATGACGATATTTTAGCATAAATGTGATATAATCATCCTAATAAATTCGAAAAATAACCATAACTCACTACCTAAAGTGCTATTTTGCTAACTTTTTTCTTTTTTATTATTAATTTTTTATATGATATTTTAGGATTGGAAATACATTTTTGCATCAGAATATGTATTGTATGGATGTTTTTTTTTCTTGAACACATCATTTCTCCTTTAACTCGGAGTGTCTTAAAATACTCAAGAAGAAACAATCCATCCCTTTTTATGTGCTTATCTAGCATAAAATATGTATTAATTGGACTAATAAATTTCAAATCATAAGTAGTTTGTATTGAAAAAAAACTACTATCTTTTATGAGGTTATAAAATATAAATTCAAATTAATTGAATCAATAAATTTTAATGGAAAGTGAATAATATATCAAACTTAGTTACTATTTGGAATTTGCTTAATTATGATATCTAATAAAAATATTTAATTTTTAGTAATTAAATTTTGAGTTTGTATTTTGGATTTTGACTTTTTCGCGAAACGTTTTTGCCTCTAATTTCTGGACTTCTGATTATTACACGTAAGAATGATTTACAACTATCACTTACTCATCACTTGTCTTGTTGGATTTTGACTTCTCTATGAAACTTTCTTACTCATTGGTCTTTGCTGGATATGGTTTACAATTATCACTTACTCATCACTTGTCTTGTGGGATTTCACAATATGCATTTTTTAGCTTATTTCGACAGTTCACTTAACTCTCACCTGGTGAAGTGAGGGTATGTTTAGTTTCATGTTATTTAAGGTTTTTTTAAATTAATAATTTAATCCTATTGTATATTTAAACCAATATAATTCTGTTATTATTTGGAATATAGTCAGTCCAACATGATTATTTTTCAGAATCTATTATTTTTTTAGTAAGCAATTTCTTTTTCTTTTATTTTGACCTTGTAATAATCTACTATTTTTGGCTTTTCTATATCTATACTGGTAGTTCATACTTGAAATCATTAAAATGATTTTACTACTATGAAATCTATACTGATTGTTAAACTTCTGCATTTTAAATAATGTGATTTAATGTGCATGCAAAATTTTAAAAATATTGAATTATCTGAAATACTGGACTGTATTGTTTTGTACCGAAAGAACCGAAGAACCATACCGAATTGTTCTGAATTTTTAAGACAGTTACAATACTTAATTTTTAAAATCCTTGAAATTTCAAGACAATATGGAGATTTGTAAATTTCCGAATTGTACCGTACCGTGTACACCCTTAGCTTGTTATGCGCTATTAAATTTTATTTAAATAAAAAAAATACATAGTATGTCGATTAAAATCAGATAAATCCACTATCTATAATATAAATATTTGTATTGGGAGGACTGCCCTCAATTATAGATCCGACAACGTCCAATTCCGAGAAAAAGAGTTTTCATGTAAAAAATATAAATATTTTCTTACAATGTATATAGCAAATTTAAGTCACTTTAATTAGTCTATCATTTTTATGGTTTTATTTGCTTGCTTACTAGAACATTAGTTTTTGTAACAAATTTGAGTCAACTAGATAATAGAAAAGGAGAAAAATATACTAAAAAAATAAATGTGTTCCATTTTAAATAACTAAATTAGTAAGGAAATTGAAAAATTGGAAATTAAAATATAAGTATTGATAGTTTATTAGCTAATAATCAACATGATAAAATTACAATGATATTAATAATATTTCATAGGAGTTAGGATTGAGAGAGGCATATGTAAGAAGGTGCTTATGTTTCTCTAACAATGTCAGGTCCTCTTCATCCATGCGTACCCATGCTTCTATTCCTTTATCTCTTCCTGCATCCATAAGAATGAATGAATTCACAAAGGAAGCTGCAGTATCAGCTGATGGTAAGTCAGCACAAGTTACCCAAATAGGTTTTCCCCATCCAAAATCAACTTCATATAACCCAAAGTTGCACCAACTAGTCATCGCCACAAAGTTCACTTCATTTTCTGATGAGGTAGTGACATCTCTACCGCTCTCTTTAATCAGTTCGTATACCTTCTTTACTCCTCCATTTTGTATACTTTTCACAAAGTCGCTATTGCTTTCCTCACTTTGCAAACTAAGCTAGTTAGTTCGATTTCCTTAGGCATGCATAAACCACTTGTTAACCACAAGAGGTTCCCAAATGAGGTTTCTAGGATTGGTGGTGTGGCTCTTGACCGTAAATTTATAGTCTGAGTGAATGCAATGGGCCTATCAATACCTGATGATGACTTTTCCTTGAGAACATTTGCAATGCATTCCAAAAGAAGTGAAGACACCACCTCAACCCTAGTTGAAGAAGTTACTAATTAATTCAGTCTTGAGATTGGCTATGGACATGCATCGAACACAAACCTCCTTGTAGCACATTTCCCAGTTTTGAGAAATGATTCGCACAAAGATCCCAAATTTGCATCTTTAGGAAATGGTTCATGTTGTAGGAAAATAGATGGAGCATCAAAATTAGGAGTTATCATATCTTTACTTGACTTGCATGCAATTGCAGCCCAACATTTCAGAAACGATGCTAATGCAGCTCCATCCATGATCATGTGCGACACAACTACACCAATGGTTATGTTACCACATTCAAAGATTGTTACTTGGTATCATCACATAAGATGTAGTAGGATCTGGTTCATACCAGTTAGTCTTCTTTGGCAACAAGCTCATCATTGAAGGGATATCGGGTTGGTTGAGATATTGAGAGAGAGAGAGAGATGTTAGCTTTGGCCTCAACATAGCATGCCCCTTCATCGATCATTACAATCAATGGAAAGATTGTTTTTAATCCTTCCAGCAAGTGGGTAATAATAGGCTAAGGTTTTAGATAAAGATTCTTTTAGCAACACTGACATTTTTGGGGGCAGATGATTGTTTTTGTTGGAATAATAAAGGATAATTGGAACTGTAACGGGAGGAAGAAGTTGATCTAATAGAGAAATGCTGTAGGTTTTTAGGTGAGGAGGAGTTGGTGAAGAGGGTTTAATGCAAGTTTCAGAGATTATTTCTACTTCCATTTTGTCAAGGAATTGAAGCCTAACTAATTAAATGGTGATCTCTAAGCCTTAATTTATACATAAGAGGAAGTGTAGGCATGCATATTCAATTCTATTAAAAATCTTACACTTGTTTTCACTTTGATAATCTACTTTTGTGATCCTGTGCATATCTTGATTTTAATTCTAGATTCTGTATGCTATTTCAAATCCATTTGGCTTATTTCCTATCTTACTCAACTGATTTTGATTTTAATTCTAGATTCTCTAAAGCTCTTTCTCATGGCCATTGTTTTCAGGAACCAAACAGATCAGAAATGTGGTTTTAACTCTTCTTTATGTAATTTGATTTTTTTTTTTATGAATGTAATACTAAATTTTAGAGGGTTTCAGAGTTTGATATTAGTTTGCATTTTCAGTATGTTTGATATTGATGTTTTTCTATTTTTTTGTTCCTTTTTCTTTTCAAGAGTTTATATTTTATATTTCGAAATGTTTGATTTTGATTAATTTTGGCTATTATCATTAGTTCTTCACCTTGTTGAGAATTTTGTTTTTTGGGGAACGATGTTAGTTTTTTCTGCTAAAATGAATTTTTTATTAGTTTTTTTTTCTTTCACGCTTCCGATAGCAATTTTTTCTATTGATTTTCTTTAACCCTATTCATGGCTACTGTAGACCCTAAATTGGTAGTATTCCAAAATTTTGCAAACGCTTGTTTGCTTTTTTTTTGGAATGCTTTAGGTTTAGGAGACTTTAGCTTTTAGGATTTTAGGATAGTTTAGAGTTAGAATTAGGATAGTTTAGGTTTAGAGGCAAGAGGGGCTAGTTTGGGCAGGGTAGGGGCTCATGCCGAGTTAGATGGGCCTACTTTGGGCGAGATAAGGGTAGGGCTCAGGTCGGGCTGAGAGGTAAGGGGGTGGTAGGGAGGGTAGGGGCTAGTCTGGTAAGGGTAGGGGTAAGTGTAAGCTAGGCAGGGCAGGATAGGGGCTCAAGCAGGTCAGGCCAGGTGGGCTTAGTTTGGTAGGTGGGCCTAGTCTAGGCAGGGTAGGATAGGGGCTCAGGTAGACCGAGCTAGGTCAAGCCTAGTTTGGGCGGGGTAAGGGGTCGAGCCACAAATGGCCTAATTTGGGCAGGGTAGGCCTAGCTTAAGGCCCAGGTCAAACTTGTTAGGTTGGGTTTAGGGCTCATACTTAGAGTCAAGGGGTCGCCTATACACCATTTGTATATTTTAACACGCCATTAATAAAAATTATTTTTTTGAATAATAATAAAAATTATTTGGACAATTTAATTCAAAAATGATTTCTTCAATAATAGTTAAATTTATTTTTTTCTAAAATAAATAGTTAAAATCCTTTCGTAAAATGTGAAGAAGATAGTTATAGTTTTCTCTACAGATAAAAAATGGTAAACATTATTCTTTGATAATTGACCTTGAAACAGAGAGAACAAAAATTAATAACAATTTCAGCATTTAATATTCCAGTATATACAATTTTAATATTGTATTTATGTTAATTATATGAATATTTAATATTTTTAAACAACTCAGACAATAATGGTTCAAAGACAATATCACCCAAATGCTAAAATTAAGACTTTAATCCAAACATGCATTATAATTCAGAAAAAAAATAATTTTAATAATTTTCAAAAATTATTTAGAGATGCATATTTTTTTTTCAAAATATAAATCATAGAAGATATTATTACAATTATGAACATGACATATTATCCATTTTATTGAAGTGGACTGGAAGAAATACTTGAGATTGACTATAAAGGTATTTATGGATGTTCATTATACTTGCAAGAAAAGCAGCCATAACACAAAAGAACCTTTTAACTTTTGAAGTCTCTCAGATGACAAAAGGAAAGAAAATCTAAAGTCTTTGTAGAAGCTTAGTGGATTTGGATTCACAAGTAAGGTATATATTCAACTATTTATAATCATATGTCATCTAATATTAAAAGTGTTGTAAAAAATTGTATTTAATAGATTTTACCAATAGGAATTAGGTATTGTACTTTATAAAAGAACTGATATTAGGTGATAGAAAGAAATTGTTGAAATACACATAACTAATCATAATGAGTATTGTGATTATAAGGAACATATGAGAACTTTAGCCTTATTTAATAATATTATTAGATTTTTGGACAAACTATAATACAATTTGATAACTATGGAAAATATATCTCCAAAGGCTCAATCAGGTTGGTTCAACAACACTTGTCATGGCCTAAATTCAATAACAAAAAGACAAAGTATGAGCTGGAAGACAAGATAAGAAGGAATGACGTCCAATCAGACGGATGGGACAGCACGTCCTATCAGCCCACTGACACAAGCCAATGCCCATACTCTTTACTTGCTCTCTATCACATCGTCGCTTACTTGCTCCAATGTCGGTTATCACACCCCAAGGTACTCAAGTACCCCTCCAAAGAACTCCTATAAATAGTCTAAAACACAATGACTCCAGGTATTAAATATCTGAGACTCTCTCTCTAAGCACTATTTCTCTAAAAGCTACTAACTTAAGTTTTGGAGTGCTACCGCCCGGGTCCAACCGAGCATTCCTTCCTGCAGGCTTTGTCATCCGATCAGATCATCAGCTGTCAACTCTACTTCTTACAAATAAAGACAACCCGCGTTTTATCATTTGATGCTTTCATTGAGAGCATGACAGGTTCAAGATCCAATGAGCATACAGCTTCTGGAGAGTATGATCACAATAATTGGGGCAAATCCAGGCCCTCAGTAAGAAGAGAGAGATCTCTCAGATCCCCTGACAGGGGCGACCTCATCCCAGATTTCAACGATATAGTTATGTGACAACCGAAAGATACCCCTGTTACCATTAAAGACATGCACGCCATCCTTAGTGACTTCACTAAGAGTATAGTACAAATGCTGAAAAAGGGAAAAAAGTCCAGAACTTCTGAAAGAGGCCATGAAATGGATTTTACGGCCGAAGACTTCAGAAGAAGAAGGAACAAGGAGATTTTCATCAATGAACCACGAGCCCACGACGGTGGAAGGATGGGGGTCAGAACCCTAGGCAGATATGATAAGGGAAAGGGAACAATGTCCTCGAGCAAAGACGCCCCTTACGTTCCCAGCAGATCATCCACCTCCTCTATTGGAGATGATTTATCCTTCATGTGCACACCCAATCGAAGCCGCTCTCGAGGAACTAAAGAAGAGTTTGTCTCTACGACGATGAGCAGGGAGGATAAATGGTTCAAAAAGAAACTCAAGCAATTTGGCCTGACAGAGCCCAAGAAATGGGTGTTTGAGGGGAACACCTGCAACAATACTGCCTCCCCATGCTGTAGGGAGATAACAGAGTCCGAGCTGCCTCCTAGGTGGAGAACGTAGTAATAGACAAATACACAAGTAAAACCGACCCTACTACTTACTTTGCGGAAAACTTGACTAAGGTGCAGGTCTACACATACGATGAGAGGATCGCCTGTAGAGTTTTTCCCACCACCCTAGGAGGAGATGCTTTGAGTTGGTTCCATGATCTTCCTCAGGAGTCAATCACATCTTTTAGACAACTTAAGGAGCTTTTCACCACATGATTCATTGTGCAGAAACGTGCGCCGAAGTCGGTGAATGACTTGTGCAACCTCTATCAGTGAGTCGATGAAAGTTTCAGAGACTACATCAATCTATTCCAGGCCACAATGTCAGAAGGAAGAAGTGTGAGTGTGGAAATGGCGTCTAATGCCTTGGCAGGAGGTGATAATGGTGATTTATATGGTATTTTTAGTATATTTTTAGGTATTTAATTCAGTTAATTTTGTGTTAATTAGGTTGAATTTGAGTTTCATTGGTTAATTTTATATTTTTAGAGTTAATTATAAATTTGGGTATTTTTTTAGGGTTATTTTGCTAGAAAAAGAACTTAATTGTAAATGGCAAGAAGATTTGGGCCAAAACTGTGAATTTGAAAAATTCATGTTAATTAGTAATCGTGAGATCCAGAAGTTCAATATATGGCCACATGAAGAAAGCTCAAAAGAGATGAGTGGCCGTGTGTCATTAGTAGTAGAATTGTGCATGGCCACGTGAAACACAAAGGAGAATTGTGCATGGCCAAGTGATTTTTAACAAAGGAAAATACATAGCCACGTGTTTTGTTTCCCATGAAGCGAAGGATTTTCGATTTTTTTTCAATTCAAGAAGGATTCTCTTCCTACTTCAATTGAGGAAGTTTAGAAGGCTTCTACAATATATTTTGCCTATAAATAGACAATTCTAACACCAAAGAATGAGGATCCATGAGAATTAATTAGAAGAATCAAGTAGAAGTCTTTAGTTTTAGTTTTACTTTGTGTTTCTAGTTTTTCTGTTTTTATTTTTCTTTTCAATTTTGTTCAAGTTTTTCAAATTTGTTTTTACTTTTAAATATGTTTAGGGAGTAGTTTTTCTTCTTTTGCTAACGGATTCTTGAAAACTTATAATTTCATTATCATGACTTAATTTTGAGATTAATTTCAATATCGATTGATTATTTCTTAGTTTTAAGCATATTCTTATCTTTGATTGTGTTAAGATTAATTATTGGTTTCTTGAGTAAATAACTAAAAATATATTTTGACATAGTTAATGATTTACATGTTCTTGGGTTAACTCTTTAATGTTTATGCATAATTATTATCCGAAATATGAGATAATTATGTGTTAATTTTGTTGGTTAATACTAAGAGAGGAAGAACTAAGAATAAATTCGAATTGAATTACTTGAAAAAGACTTCAATGAATATTTAGGAATTTAAAACTAGATTTTCATGCTAAGTATTAGATTTGTCTATGAGTTTAATATTAAGAATGATGTACTTGAATAAAGATATCTGGCTTTATTACTAGTTTTTTCCATAATCACTGGTGTTTATTACAATGAAAGTTAAGGTGGATAGTTCCTTTAGCAAGAGAATTCCAGTTATTATTTTTTTTAATTCATGTTAGTTTAATTTTAGTTTTTATTTTGTTTAATTGTTTATTTTGTTTAATTTTTGCTTTTAAATCAAAAACATTTGGAAAACAATCTCAGATTAATTTAATTCACATATAGATATTATCCTTAGCAATCCATGTTTTCTTGAATACGATATT
Organism: Excoecaria agallocha; assembly: GCA_037975025.1. NCBI lineage: Eukaryota > Viridiplantae > Streptophyta > Magnoliopsida > Malpighiales > Euphorbiaceae > Excoecaria > Excoecaria agallocha. The sequence continues at coordinate 36,232 of JBBPFJ010000925.1, forward strand.
TGGTGTCTTAATCTATATTTTTCTGTATTACTAGCCGA
>JBBPFJ010000926.1:0-36235 GCA_037975025.1 Excoecaria agallocha
GCTTTATAGCTTAGCACAGGTGTTTCATCCGTGTAGGTTGCAAGGTTAAGACTTTCTCTCAGGATTGATATCTGTAGCTGGCTGGCCAACACAAGTCTTTGAAGATTATAAAGTATATAGTTGTCTTTTTATTCCTTTTTGTATTTCAAAGGTTTTATGTTGTGTTGGAAATCTTGTAAAAGTACAACTATTTTGTAAGATGTTATTAGCGGTTATATTTTTGTACATAGACTCTAATGTATATTGTGAAGTTTTAATAGTTTAGCACTCTTATGGATTAAGTATGAATATCAGTTCTCTATATAGTTGATATATGTTTATGTTACACAGTAGAACATGTGTAATGAGATGAATAAAGTGATATTTATAGATTATAGAATAAGGGTGCTACAAATATGCTCTTAGATGAATTAAATATGGCCTTGAAACCCTTTAACAAATTTAACCTAAATTTTTGCCACTTTTTTGAAGTCAATGTTTTGCTTGTTAAAATACCATAAAAATTTTCCCTACTTGAACTTACATATGAAGAAGCATGTGGTTAAAATTTCAAATCATTCTAACATCATTTTAGTATACTTCTAGTTCAGAAGGAAAAATCAGTCTATTTAAAACCTAAAATTTTAAAACTCTCAAAAAAATTTATTTTTTAGTTCCAGAAGTTAATTTAAGTCATATCTAACATTTCTATATGATCAAAATAAGTTTTGGAGGTGTTTAAAAATTAGATTTTGATTATACTTTGATTACACCAAAAAACTATCTTAGGGTTACTATTTATGCTCTATAATATGTCATGCATGTTAGATGAAAATTTTAGGGTGTTACAAATTAGATTATGAACAAGATTGTGGAAAGGATTAAGGCAACTTTTATCATAGAATGGGGTATTTATGCCTATCGGGTTATGCCTTTTGGAATTAAGAATGTTAGCACCACCTATAAGAGGATGACAACTGGGATTTATATGACTTGATTAACAAGAAGAAGGCCATTTTGAGGCATTAGAGAAGTTCTTTCAAATGATTGACAAGTATAGCATTTTCCTTAATCTGAAGAAGTGCATATTAAGGGTTACCTTAGGTAAGCTTTAGGGGCATATAGTGAGTTAGAGAGGGATAGAGATAGATCCTAAAAAGGTAAAAGCTATTAAAGAGATGTCTATACCCCATAAGGAAAAGGAGATTAGGGGATTTATAGATAGGCTTCAGTATATAAGTAGGTTAATAGCCAAGTTGACCTCAATTTCCAAACCTATTTTCAAGCTGCTTTGAAAGGATTAGCTAGTGGTCTAGAATGAAGATTGTTAGAAGCCATTCGACACTATTAGAGAATACTTTTTGTATCTATCAATGTTGAGACCACCATAGGAAGGTAAACCTTTGATCTTATACTTAACCATAAAGGATAGTTCAGTGGGAGATATGATCGATTAGGACGATGACTTCAAGAATGAGTATGTTGTGTACTATCTCAGTAAGAAATTCCTCCCATATGAAGCTAAGTACTTAGAGGTGGAGAATATTTTTTCTGGCAATCATATGGGATTCGAAGAAGTTAAGGCACTACTTAAATTCTTAGAGTGCAAGCAGTGGCTAAATAGAATCTTCTTAGGTATCTACAGAAAGCACCTTTACAATTAGGAAAGATAGGTAGGTGGTTAATCCTCGTACATGAGTTTGACATTGAATACATCACTAGGAAAACAACTAAAAGGAGAGCTAGAGAAGATTTCTTAGCTGATCAACTATTAGAGTGAGAAGAGGTAACCTACGAGTTTCTTGATAAGGACATCACATCCATAACAGTGCAAGATTGGTATATGTAGTTCAATAGGGCTATGGACAACAAAGGTGCTGGAGTTAGAGTAATCCTAGTGACCCCAAAGGGCAAAAAGTTACCATTAGCTAAGAAGTTGAGGTAGAAGGCCACAAATAATGAAGCAGAGTATGAAGCTTGCATTTTTAGGTTAGAGGCCTTAATAGTTGTTGGGGCAAATTCAATTCGTAGTGGTGTTCGATGACTCATCCTTGGTATACTATTAGGTGGGGGTGAATGGCCTGTAAAAGAGGAGCTACTATTGCCTTACATTAGGTCTTTATATATAGTGATGCCTTCAAAAAAGGATTAGGTTGTGTGTTGATGTAAAATGGTAAGGTTATGGCATATGCTTGAAGGCAATTGAAGCCTCACAAACATAATTACCCTATGCATGATCTAGAGTTAGCAGCAATAGTTTTTTCTTTAAAGATATTGTGGCAATACGTGTATGGAGAAATATGTAAGATTTATATGGATCATAAGAGTCTCAAGTATCTGCTTATGCAAAAAGACCTCAATTTGAGATAACATGGATGGTTGGAATTGTTCAAAGATTATGATTGTATAGTTGATTATAACCAAGGTAAAGCAAACATGGTGGTGGATGCCTTGAGTTGATAAATGGTGGTGTTGTTACTATTGCAACAATGTTATTCGAGATTTACATTAGATGGAGCATTGATAACTAAATTGAAAACACGCCCCAATTTGAAACAAAAAATAATCGATGCCCAGAAAGATGATGAAAATTACATCGAATAGCTCAATCAATACATGAAAGAGGTCCATCAGAGTATTCAATAAGAGGAGATAGGGTGTACATTATCGAAACAAATTGAGCATACTAGAAAATAAAGAGTTAAAGAAAATCTTATTGCGAGAAGAACACAACATGATTTTCACTATGCATCCTAGAGGTAACAAGAAATATCAAGACATGAAGCAAATTTATTGGTGGTTAGGAATGAAAAGAGATATGGTTGAGTATGTTTCCAAGTGCCTGATTTGCAAACAAGTGAAGGAGGAAGACCAATTCCCTTAAGGTTGTTAAATCTCATTCCAATTCCATAATGGAAATGGGAAAATATCACCATTGATTTTGTTACAGGGTTGCCCCTTACCCAAATAAAGCATGATGCAGGATGGGTAATTATAGATAGGCCAACCAAGATGGCTCATTTCATACCAGTTCAATCGGATTATCCTTTGGACAAAATGGTTGAATTATATGTAAATGAAATTGTCCAATTACATGGAATTCCCTTGTCGGTAATTTCTAATCAAGATCTAAGATTTACATCTAGATTTTGAAATAGTTTACAATAGGCTTTAGGCACAAAACTCCACTACAGTATAACATTTAATCCGCAAACAAATTGGCAATCTAAAAGAGTTATTCAATTGCTAGAGGATATGCTGAGAGGATGCACCTTAAGATTTTAGGGAAGTTGGGATAGAAACCTTGCTCTGATAGAGTTTGCATACAACAATAGTTATCAATCTAGCATCGGTATGGCACCTTACAAAACTCTATATGGCAGAAAGTGTAAAACTCCAATCTATTGGACCAAGGTAACTGAGAAAAAGGTCATCGATCCTAACATTATTAAAGACATTGAGGAGAAGGTGCAAATTATCAAGCAAAGATTAAAGACCGCAAGTGACAAACAAAAGTCATATGTAGACTTAAATACAAAAGATATTGAATACCAAGTGGGAGATAAAATGTTCATTAAGGTGTCACCGTGGAGAAAAATACTACGATTTGTGAAGAAAGAGAAGTTTAGTTTGAGATTCATCAGTCCATATGAAGTTGTAAAATAGTTTAGACCATTTGCTTATAGATTGGTGCTCCCTTCAGAATTATCTAAGTTGCACTATGTCTTTCATGTTTCAATGCTTCGAAGGTATCAATCAGATGAATCTCACATAATGCCCTTACAAAAAATAAAAGTACAACCTGACTATTCTTATGATGAAGAATCGAAAGAAATTTTAACTCAAAAGGTTAGACAACTAAAGAAGAAGTAGTATCCCTTAGTAAAGGTACTATGGCAGCATCATGGCATGGAAGAGGCCACATGGGAACTTCAATCAGTTATAAGAGTGCAGTACCCATAACTATTCAAACTAGGTATGAATTTTGAGGATCAAATTATTTTAAAGGGGAGAGAAATGTAAGGTCCTTATTAAGGCCTTGGGAGAGTGTACTTGTGTGCTTAAATGATAATATGATCATTGTATGTTTATAGTTAGTGAACTGCAAGTTAGGACATAGAGCTAATTGCCTTAAAAAGGAAGGGTAAAATGGTCATTTTACATTAAGCCATATATCAGATTAATTATGGGAAAAATGCTAATCAAAGGACACAATTGAAAAGCAAAAGAGAGAGTTTAGTTGAAGAAACATGAAATAGAGGAAAAGATGGGGGTTAATTGCAATTTTTGTAAAATCAAAATGGGAATCAATGGGAGCAAGGCACCTATCATCCTTAGAATCTTCTTGAGAAAGGTAAAAAACTTAAGGGATTTAGGGGAAATGGGGGCTAGCCACTTCAAAGTGCCTAAGGCAGCCTTATTCTCACATTTAAGCTCTAAATAATCCCTAAAGATCTCAACTTGAATTTTGAGAGGAGAGAGCATTTAAAGGTTACCATTTTAGGGTAACAACTCCCTCTTCTCTTCTTCTTTAATTTTTGTAAATTGATAATCAATTGGGAAGATTATATGAATAATTTATATCATAACAACATGTGTATGCATTATATGTAAAAGGACAAACCAGCAAAGTTAAAGAAAAGGAAGGAGGTGGAGGTTCAAGAAAGTATAACCTAATAGAAAGGTATGAGAACATATAGAAATTTTTATGGGTGTTCGCCTTTATATAATGATTAGAAATGTTAATTTGAGAGTTTTAATGAAAGGATACATGAATATGATGGTTTATTTGGCATAAGAAACAACATTAAAGATATATCCTCTAATTGGCAAAACAATATGTGCTTAGGTTCACTAAACCTATCTAGACTGTTTTACCTATGTAGAGTTTGAGAGCTCCACATTGATTAATTTTGGTTTGAATAGAAATTAGACTCATAAAAATAAATTTCATAAAAAGAGATCAACATTTGGTTCTTCACCTATGATTATCGAAATCCAGCTTGAACCCTAACTATGTTTGCTGCCCTATCATAAGGAGCAGTCCCCATTGTTTAAGTCAATATCTTGAGATTTAGAATGCCAAAAGAAGTGATTTTTAATTATTATAAACTAGAAATATAGGAGAACAACTTTGTAAAAGAACACTTTGCTTGAAAATTTTTTTTGCTAGATCTAAATTGATGTGCAATTAGACTCAGGAAAACTATTTGTAGAGTTCATAGGCCAGAATGGGACACACGGTCGAGACCATTTTTTTCTAAGTCTTGTGGATCATTCTTTATCAATTTTGACCATTTTACATGATCAATAGCATTTTCTCCCAGCCGTTTGCTTCACCTGTTATAGCTTGTACATGATTTTTAGGCCCTATTGTACACCAAAACTTACCCAAACACTTCCTAACACACATAGGGTACTTTGAACATAAATACTTAGGGCAATACATAGTATGAAATGTATGAAACACCTATATGAACATATATATATATATATATATATATATATATATATATATATATATATATATATATATATATATATATATATATATATATATATATATATATGTATGAGTACACACACGAATATGCAAGATTAAAGATGTTTAATGAGTACATTCTCAAATATGCATGTATGATCAAAACTATACTATTGTTACCATTATAAATACTTGTAATTATACACATGTATTTTGAAATAAATTAATACTGTTGTATGGAAAAATGTGAAAATAAATAAAAGCCTAATTTAAAACTTGGTTATGGATAGACAAACATGTATATAGGGTAAAGTTGCAGCAGTTATAGTGTACCCCAATTGGGTCCATAGTTTGTCCCTATAAGGGCCTTAGTCTTGACCCTATTTAGGTCCATAGGATTAATATTGTCGGGTATTCATATGATCGATACTTATAGGTATCCACATCACCCATTATCCACACCCGCATAACTTAGATAGGAATTTACAAAAAAGAAATGAATTGTCAAAGAATTTACTAAATAGTGATGTGTTACACATGATTACACTTGCATTTTAAGTAATATAGTAAAATATTTTTTGTTGTTATTGGTCAGAAAGTTCTCAGACAAAAATAAATGTATCTATATGTTGTTACATATTTTTGTGCTTTGGGATGACCACTATTAGTGGTTGTTTAGATATTGACTCTTCCATACCAAGCTATATAGCTTAGCACGAGATTTATCCGTGTAGGTACTCAAGTTTAAGCTCTTTGCTAAGGGCAAGATCTATAACAACAAGGCCAACACTAGGAAGAGTTGAAGTATAAAGATACTATCTTTTTTCATTTGCCTTTGTACATTTTCATTTTGTATTAAGTAAAGGGGTTTGTAAAGATTAAAATAGTTATAAGCACAATATAGTAAGTAGTCTTTTTTTATGATCTAATCTGATTGATAAATTATTTAAAAGGTATGCTAATTAATGTGGTATGTGTGAACGTAATAATTAGGAAGGATATAGAGTAGTCATTACAGAGATAACATACGAGCCTATTACCACAATCAAGTCTATTAATAAAGGCTAGCTTGTTCATTTGGGAAGAAAGTTAGCAAGAATCTTTTAAAAGAGGGGGATCTAGTGTTCACGCAAATGGAACCAAGAATTCTAGGCATTCAAGGTAAGTTTAGACCTATTTAGGAAGGACATTTTGTGCTAACAAAGTTATCTAAAGGAGCTACAATTTAGATAAACAGTGATCGTAATGCGTTCAAAGAGCTAATTAACATTAATAGATTTAAAAGGTTCCATGGTTAAAGACCTAAAGAGATAAATAGGAGAAATAAAAGCACCATGGGTCGAAAATCAAAAAATATTTTGGCCTTGTTAAAATTGGGCACCCTATCAGGGTGAAAACAAAAAAAAAACATCTTAGGCAAAAATTAGGGGTTGAGAGAAAACAATCAATCAAGAAAACCTGAAAGGATTGATTAATGATAGGAGTTCTAGTGCTTTTAAGATTTCACTTTTGAGGTTAAATAACTTGTGTTTTTTAGTTAATATTAATAATAATAACACGTAATGAAATTAGATAAAAAAGTCACATGTGTATCCAAAAGATTATTAATTTATTTAGAATCATTTCTTTCATATGTTCAAACTTTACAAGTTCTAAAGAAAAAAAAAACATAGTCTTTAATTTATCTAATCTAATATCTATACTACAATGCTCTTTCCCTCTAGATGCCTAAGCTGATGAATCCTATTGTGGACCATTGGGTATGTGACATGTGTCGAACCTCGTTAGCATTTGGTCTACCCTTTAAAACCTGCTTTTAAGGTTCAAAACTAAATAAGGTTTGCTCAACTCAAATCCAATCGCTTTGCAATGGATATGAATTCAGTCTAACACGTGATTTGCTCAAAGGTTAGAGTATCTATAAGAGCATCATCATCTACAATAGGTGAGTCTGATACCTCAAACTAGCTTGCTCCATCTCCTGCATCTTACAAAGGTTCCCGATCAGCTTCTGCAGTATTCTCTTCAATGTCCTCTTTCAACTAGAGTACAAAAATTTCGAATTTAACTTTTTCTTTCCCTTTAATCCCAAAAGTTAACAACTTTAGAGTCATAATTTCTTCAGGGACATCATCCCACTCAAATAGCTTAATCATGATCTATTCATCTTGAAGCCCCTAGCAGGCTTGATCATCCCACTAATTTAATAAAAGACATCATTAAAGATCTCAAAACTAGGAACAATTTCCCTACCAACCATCACAACCTCAGCCTCACCATAATACTAAAGCGGATCTATTGCAAGAACAAAACTATTAGAAATATATGATATGCCTTCTGACTTTACAGGATTCTTTCCCTTATCATCAAACCTTTTATAACCCAATCCTCTTCGGTTAGTTTGACTTGTAGTGGTGATAGGCTCAGAAGGGCCCTGTGAATCCTTTCGTAAGCTAGCTCCTGGTAAGAAGTTCACTCTCCTCATCATGTTCACCACTTGCGAGGTATAATCCTACTCATCCTCACCACCAATATTGATAGTGGCTATATGAAATCCACTGAATGGTTGATTTGTTATATCTAGCATAGAGACCTAATTCTCTCTCAAAGCTTTTATAGCAACCACTTTCCCTTTACATGGAATCTTGATCATCTAATGGAGTGTGAATAGTGTTGGAAATATATCAGTTACATACATCACATGCATAAACATAAATTAAAATTTTTAACCAATATAACAGATCTTGCCATGAATATACAATATATATGTCAATGAGAATAAGAAATTCCCTTTTGAGTTTTGTTGAACAATTGATTTTCCTTCTGATTGGGTTGTCACAAACCACAATGTGCAAACTTGAACACCTCAAATCATAATCCACACTAGAGAGGAACTAAATGAACCAGATCTCATGGGATAACAAGGAGGCAAAAATTCCCTTGATGCTAGCAAGGGGTGGCGGCTTAGGAAGAAGAGAAAAAGACTTAACCCTAATCCCAGTTGTGTTAGGATTTTATATGTAGGTTAAAAATCCAGTTCTTATGGGATTATGTCATTTAAAATTTTGGAGAAATATTAAATGGGCTGTTGGAAATTGATTAATTAATTTGGGCCTAATTTAATCGAATTCTAGGCCCTTTCACAATAGACCTTACATATAGCCCATCAAATGGGCCTTTTATGCACATACTTGGATTTAATTTCCCAAATCAACTCCAAATCTAACCAAATTAAATATGTGGGCTCCATAACACTTATAAAACATATTCTAATTGTTTTACTCCAAAAATTAGGCTTTTAAGGCCTTCTTTCTAGGTTTTACATGAAAGCCTTCCTCTAAAGGGTTTGATGCAGGAACCAACTTTTTAGACCAATAACTATTTCTCCAATGGATCTATTAATATTATTTTAGCCCTTATGACATTTACAGTCCAATAATATTGAATTATGAAATACAATATTTTAATTAGGTCCATTACTACATAACATTTTCAAAAAGCTCCGTAAACTTTTATACATATGCATAATTAATTAAACTTCTTAATTAATTATTTTTTTATTTATTTTTCTTCTCCCATAATAATATCAAATATTATTATCCTTGATATTTTACCATTTTATCCTTAATCTATATGTGTGTAACCTATTGGGTTCCTGTCCATGTTGGTAGTATAATATGTAATTAAGAGTTTTTCTTAAATTGGGACTCTACACCAAGAATCCTAGTTGAACTATAACTCTTATGATCTAAACTCTTTTAAACCATTTTATCAATCCCAAATTGATATTTATGAGACATTATTATACAAGTCATGAGCGGCCTCTAGCTAGGCATCATGACCACCCAAATGTCAAGAAAGTTAAGTGGTTTTGACTATACCCTTCCATAGAATAGTTACTGTGCAATTACTCCTTTCGCCACACCTATATCATTTATGTTTTAAATATGGATTTATGTCAATTCATATGAACCTAAATATGTATTTACTATTAATTTAACCATTGTTCCCATAATGCCCCTTATGAATCCCTAACCACCTTGGCATTCTACTCTAGGCAAATAATCTCCGAACAAGGCAATTATATGATTAAGTGAGATCAATTCCATTATTAAATCTGGGATGGTGAATCCTTTATTGATTACTCAACTACCTTTAAGTAGGTTATGATATACCCAACTTCATAACTATGTTCACCCCCGGTTGGAGGTAAGCAATTATGGAGTAAAGTACATCACTTGCTACTTAAGAAAACTATGGTGATCTCAAGACTAAGGATATTTGCACCACTGCTATTAATAGATTCCTTGTAATATAGATTTAATATCCATGTGTGGATTCTCTTGGCAAGTTTCCAATGAACTTGTTTTTCTAACAAGCATCCACATGTTAGCTTTGATCAACTCCCATAATCACAGTTCTGAGAACTACTGCTTGAACCTTCTAAGAAGCATAACATGTGCTAGTCTACCCATATTAACAATGTCCTATCTTGTTAATACTATGACTAGAGATATTTAGATATTATCACATTTGCATGTAATAGACATCTCAAATCATAAACTATTTCATGATTGCCTTTGCACTATGTTTATAATATCAAGGACTTCATTTATTAATTTAAGAAAAACTAACACATCTATTTAAACATAGTATTAATAAATGAATGATGCTTTCATAAATAAAATGGGTTCACAAACATGAAATACATCCCTTTTTTACATAGGCTTTAGGACATACACTTTAACAATCCACCACTTACACTAGAGCCAATTACTCATGTTTCTTAAGCCCATACATTTATATAGTGATTGGGCTTGTTCTGGGAATGTTCTTTAGTGAAGGGGATTTGCCATATTATCATTTATGGGTACCCCTTCAATCTTCACATCATTTATTTCTATTATTTCTCTCATGAGACGGTAGCGCCTGATAACATGCTTGGACCGCTTATGAGACTGTGGTTTCTTTGCTTGCTTGATGGCTCCATTGTTGTCACAATATAAGGGAATTAAATCAATAATGCTATGTACCACTCTTAATTCAGATATGAAATTCTTAATCTATTCTGCTTCTTTGGATGCCTCCAAGGTACCAATGTACTCAACTTCTATCGTGGAATTAATAGTTGTTTCTTGTTTAGAAGTCTTCCAACTAACTACTCCTCCCATTATAAACACAAAACCAGATTATGACTTACAATTGTCCTTGTTTGACTGAAAGCTGGCATCGGTATACCCACTTACCTTTAAATTACCCTCTCCATATACCAAGAATACATCCTATGTCCTTCTCAAGTACTTAAGGATATTCTTTACTTTCGCCCAATGTTCCTTTCAAAAATTGGATTAGAATATGCTTATCACACTCAATGTCCCTTATAGGCATGCCTATCTATCCACTTCTTAGACTCAACGCAGGTATTATAATCTCTTTACTTTATCTTTCATTTATTCATTCATATTCTTATATGCACATGTATACTTTTGTATAACTATGAACAATGTACTCATATACATGCTCATGTGTAACATTCTGTAAACCTACGAACATGCTCATTGTTAGGTATTACTTTTCTATACTTGTAATCCTATTCAATCATGTAACTGTTCCGTATGTAAAGACTACACATATATAATGCCATTGTACCCGTAAATAATCATGTAAAATGTATATCTTCTCTAGTACATAAAAATATATGCACAATTCATAAAAAATTTATACAATTTGCTCATGTAACAATCACATGACAAGATACTCCCTCTCTAATGTATACACTTGTATACCTAGTCTCATATAACATAGCCATTATATGCTTTAATATGATTTTTATAATTGAGCCTATAGCACTGTAGATTTGTATTTTAGCATGCTAACATGTGACAGCACATATGCTTAATCATGTCATTTCAATTAAGCAAAGACATAGTCATACATTTCACTTTAAACATATTCTTTGAATCATTACTCTAAACCATCTTTCAAGCTTCAAACCCAGTCATGTAAGATCATACTATATATATATATATATATATATATATCTGTGTTTATATGTACACATATATTCTACTAATCACATTACTTCTTTATACAAGTAAAATTAACATTTCAAACTATAAGTATTATAGTAACTTCAAGAAATCAATAAGAATAATGTATAATCATCTAAAATTATATATATATATATATATATATATATATATATATATATATATAATAGCCCATTCAAGGACAAGTCATACAACTAAATTTAGTAGCTTTAGGTTCATCGATATGTATACAACTAAGTACCATCATCTTTACATATAACTATATATAACATGACATGTTTTCATTTTCTTAGTTCATATACCCCAGCATCTAATGAACATTCATGGATAGCATTTTTAATATTACCTATCATGTATGCATTTATATCTACATTTAAGTATGTTCACATATAACAAGCTTGTTCATATAAGAGTGATCATTGATCGTGGGGATGTCAAAGTTAGCAAGATAGCAAGTGAAAAAAATGTAGCAGATCCTTTGATGAAATAGTTGTGTCCAAATCTACATGAAGCTCATTTGAGAGTGCTCAATATTAGGGCTATGCCCAATTGGGACTAGTGCTAGTGGGAGATTGTTAGCGTAAGCCCTAGCCCCAATGCATTATTATAAAACACTTAAGTTAATAAATGGGGCATTTGTTTTCTCTATTGTATTCTTGTGCATATCAATTGAAATAACTATCCAAGAATGTTGTTTCAGTTTAAGTTATCATGTGTGGGGCACATGGTTGTAAGACCTTGAAACAATTGAGAATTTATTCTAAATATCCCTAGTCAGTCATAGTTATGGGAATAACAAATGAATTAAGACTAGTATGCTCTCTCCGATAAGTTGAGTTCTGTCTTACGGATCATAACGACTAGTGTGTCAATCAGAGATCATAGATACATGTTTAGAACATGGTATCTGGATTTGATTCGTTCATGAGAACATTACATGGTACAAGTCATAAGTGTTTCTCATGTTTAAGTTTTGCATCGGAGTTATTAGACCTGAAATCTTTATGAAACTCTTTATGAGTTACTATGTACTTTGACATACACCTAACATACTCTTAACAGGGTGATAAGTATGGGTATGCATGGGTATGCACTAATTCATGTTAGAGAGTATGAGAGAAATGAAGGGATTACCGCTCTCAATAAGAGAGAAAATATCATCGGCCACTTGATCAGTGAACTAAGAAGTGTATGGCCATACCAAGATGAAATAATGAGTAATCATTATTTATCTAAGAGTTCGATGTCACTAGAATATCAAGAAAGGAATTAGTATGTATAAGGATGACTAGTTCCATACCTTATATTAATTATGATATTTAAGGGTAAGGGACTGCAAAATTGCATTAGGTCACTAAATGTCATTTGCATTTTCATATAATTTAGAATGCTATAATATCTTGCAAGAGAATATATATATAGCCTTTGAATTAATTTATTAATTCATTGCCAATATTAAATAGACCTATACGATCACAAAAAGCATTGTGCTTAAAATATCTAAATAGTGTATTGGCATTAATTTGGCCTTTTATTTAAAGTTAAATTAATGTGGATAATGGGTATTAAATTTTCTAAATGGACATTGGTCTATGAAGAGTGAAAAAAATGGCAAAAGGAATGGTTAATTGATTATTTATTTATCTTTAGATAATTGATTATTTATCTTTAGATAATTAAGTTAATTAAATTTAAATTCCTATATGTCTTTGAATCAAAATATACAACTTAATTAGGAAGTGATGGATGCTAAAATTACTACCTAAATGCTAGTGAATTTCGGCACACACAAAACTCTAAGCTAAGTGATATATATAGATAAGAAGTAACTTTGCCAATTAGGTTTTTTTTCTCTCTTAGTGTTGCCATTCTCATGAGAAAGGATTCTTCCTTCATCTCTTGTGTTATTGAGCAGCAATAGCAACCTAAAAGAAGAACAAGATCATATCTTGTGGCTTCAAAACCATTCCCATTACCAAATACTAAAAGATTAGCGCTAGTACTCTAGTTTTAAGCCATCCTTGCTAGTGTGTGTGTGAGCATAGAAAGGAGTGGCGTAAAGGCAGCTCTTTTGGCATTGGTGATCAAGATCTAAGGCATATAAATCCATCTTATTTGCTGGTCATCATCAAAATCAAGTTTTAAAGTGCATATAAGGTTGTAAGTTTTTCAAAACCCTAAAATTGCATGATTCAATTCTTTGTTGTATATTATGTGGCATGTATGATCTAAATTTTTAATTTTTTCGCTATGTGATCATCATGTATTTTCCATGTGATATCCTTTCACGATGTGCTCATAATGATGACCTAGATGTGAAGAAAGAAAATATATGAGAGTTTGTTCATGTATATATATATGTATTAATTAGGTCTTTAATTAATCCATTTACTCCCACTATTATAAGCGAATCAATAGCCCTCACTATATGATCCAAGAAAATCTGATGGTTTTCCTAGTGGGCCAATATCTAATCCTTGATATGAATTTTAACGTTGATATTTGTCAACAAGTTAAGTTTATACCCTTGAAAGGTAGGTATCTCTATACCAATTATATCTTTACACAACTATTGGATCATTAGGTTATCAACTCTTGATATATGCATTCCCATTCTTACCTTTAGAACCATCAACCTTGACTGTGGTCAACAAGCTAATGGCCTAGCTAAGATAACCCATTTAATTAGATTTGAAGATATTCGATATAATGTGAGCTTAACTGTGGTCAATAACCCACACTATAAAGAACTCTGGTTCTCCTCTAATTAATGAAAGGCTTATATATCTTAGTATTAGTTTGAGGGATTTTGTTAATTAAGTCTCATCATACATGGTTGGCATACATTGGTGTACATCTAATATCTATCGCATAAATATAAGTATACAAATATGGTATAGTTATCCAATTTACTACATTGACCTCCCCGAGAAAAAAGCGAGATCAAAAGGTCAAACTTAGATAATATGCATGATTCAAACAAATATAGACAATTACATCATCTTTAATCTTCTTGGATCTCCATCCGACTCATCTTGCTCCTTGCTTGTGGTATTCTTTTCTATTTCTAACTCTAATCTAAGTAATCTAATTACATATTAGAATTTGAAAAGAAAATACAAACCAAAAACAAGTGTTCGGGACATGAAAGTCCCCATTGGGCCCAAATATATGTTATGCTCAATCACATTGGGCTTTGTCCATAACTATCAATCATACAAATTATACACCCTTATATGCAATTCGAATGCATAAATATAGAGATTAATAATGGAATAATAACTTTATTTCAAATCTTGAAACTTACTTTTGAGCTATTGTAATAGGGTGATCAAATTAGGAAAGTTTTTCCATTTTATAAACTCTTTGCAAGCATGTGTTCTTGTTTTAATTACCAATCCAATTGATTATTAATTAATTAATCATATTAAATAATTAAATAATCAATTTTGAACTTAAAACAAAAGGTTGCCATAACCTACAAAAAAAATCCTAAAGTGTATTCACACACAAACTAGTTTTGTGTGTTTTGGGCCATTTGTGCTTTGGCAATGAGCCAAACATATATAAAGCCCACTCCAGCCCTTAAAAACCTTTAATAAACTTAATTAGAGTCTTTTATTTTAATTTAAATTAGTTCCTTGGGCTTACCAAGTCATTTACTAATTTAAACCAACCCCGTAGATTCAATCAAGCTTATTAAGTGGTTTAATGAATTAAATTTAATCAAATTAATTCAATGACCATTATAATTAATCCAATTAATTAAAAAAACATTAATATATCAGATATATTAGATTTAAAAGATCAAAAGTCGTTCTACTTATGAACACATTAAGAACATATTAGAATATTAATTTATTAAACTTTTTGATTAAGCTAGTTTCTGTGCAAAACATGTTTGATTTCTATTTTGTTTGTTTCTATGGCTTAATATCACATATTAAACACATAAAATATCATTAAAATAATTTTATCATGGAACAAATAAAATTTGACTTAGAACAGCCCCTTTATTTCATTAAAAAAAACTTCTCTACGCCTAGAGAATGATTCTTTGTACATAAAACTTTTCTTTGCACATAAAATCATTTTCTTCATCCAATTTATTTATTTAATCACATACATCTAGAAATAAATATTTCTTATTCATTAATAACAAAAGCTTATATTTTAAAGTTAATGAAATAAATGACTAAAAAATATAGAAAAGTATTTCGCAAAAACATAAAATTGTAGATTCATAGTAAAACCTTGGCTTCAATACCATATTGGAAATCAATCAGTTGCATGCATCACATGCATAAAGAAAAATTAAAATTTTTAATCAATATAATAGATCTTGCCATGAATATATAATATATATGTCAACGAGAATAAGAAAATCACTTTTGAGTTTTGTTGAACAATTGATTTTCCTTCTCACCGGGTTGTCGCAAATCACAGTGTCCAAACATGAACACCTCCAATCATAATCCACACTAGAGAGGAAACAAATGAACCATATCTAATGGGACCACAAGGAGGCCTAAATTCCCTAGATGCTAGCAAGGGATGGCGCTTGGGAAGGAGAAAAAGAAGAAAAAGAGACTTAACCCTAATCCCAATTGTGTTATGATTTTATATGTAGGTTAAAAATCCACTCTTAATGGGATTAGGTCATTTAAAATTCTGGACAAATATTAAATGGGCTGCTAGAAATTGATTAATTAATTTGGGCCTAGACCTTGCATATAACGCATTAAATTGGCCCTTTATGCACATACTTGGATTTACTACCTAAATCAACTCCAAATCCAACCAAATTAAATATGTGGGCTCCATAACACTTATGAAATATATTTAATCTATTTTCATCTAAAAATTAGGCTTTTAAGCCTTTCTTTCTGAGTCTTGCATGAAAGCTTTCCTCTAGAGGGCTTTGGCGCATGAACTAACCTTGTAGGTTAACAACTATTTCTCCAATGGACCTATTAATATTATTTCAGCCGTTATAACATTTATATTCCAATAATATTGAATTATGAAAAAAAATATTTTAATTAGGTCAATTACTACAGGACATTTCGAAAAAGGTCTACGAACTTTTCTTCATATGCATAATTAATTAAACTCTTTAATTAATTATTTTCTTATTTATTTTTCTTCTTCCATAATAATATCAAATATTATTATCCTTGTCTTTTTACCATTTTATCTTACTCTATATGTGTGTGACCTATTGAGTTCCTGTCCATGTTGGCAGTATTAGGACTCTTCACCAAGAATCCTAGTTGAACTATAACTCTTATGATCTTAACTCTTTTAATCCATTTTATCAATCTGAAATTGATATTTGTGATACACTATTATACAAGTCATAAGCAGACTCTAGATAGGCATCATTGGCACCCAAATGTCAAGAAAGTCAATTGGTTTTGACTATACCCTTCCATATAACAGTTATCGTGCAATTACTCCTTTCGCCACACTTATCTCATTTAGGTTTTGAGTATGAATTTATGTCAACTAATATGAACTTAAATATGTATATTCTATTAATTTGACCATTGTTCCTAAAATGCCCCTTATAGATCTGTATCCACCTTTGCATCAAACTCTGGCTAAGATTCTCTAACAAGGTAATATAGAATTATGTGAGATAACTTTCCTTAATAAATTTGGGATGGTGAATCCTTTATTGATTTCTCAACTACCTTCAAGTAGGTCACTACATGCCCAACTTCCCAATTATGTTCATCCTCAAATGGAGGTAATAGGTTACGGAATCAAAGTATATCACTTACTACTTAAGATAACTTTGGTGATCTTAATTCTAAGGATATTTACACCATCACTATGAAGAGATTCCTTACTGACATAGATTTAATATCCATGTGAGGATTCTCTTGGCAGGTCTCCAATGAACTTGTTCTTCCAACAAGCATCCATATGTTAGCTTGGATCATCTCACATGATCACTGTTATTAGAACTACTACTTAAACCTTTCAAGAAGCATAAAATGTGCTAGTCTATCCATATTAACAATGTCCTATTAGTCAATACTATGACTAGGGATTTTTAGATATTATCACATTTGCATGCAATAGACATCTCAAATCATGAACTCTTTCATTATTGCCTTTGCACTGTGTTTATAATATCAAGGACTTCATTTATTAATTTAATAAAAACAAACACATGTATTCAAACATAGTATTAATATTTCCTTTGTAAATAAAATGAGTTTACATACATGAAATACATCCATTTCTATATGGGCTCTAGGGCATACTCTATAATAGACGAATCTCCTCCCAACTTGTAAAACCAAGGCCTTTCCAGTAACACAAAAAAGTTTGCAGGTATTGATAGCACTACAAACTGAACTTCAGTGTTAATCTCTCCAGTCTTAATATCTACCTTGAAAGTACCTGTTGCTTATCTACGAGAGTTGTCATAAGCTATAACCACCAGGTCAGATTTATTCAACATTGACTCATTCAGTCCAGAGATAAAAAGTGCTACTAATGGACAAACATTAATCAAAGAACCATTATCCACCATTACACGTGTTGTATGCTTCCCATTGGCTTGGGCCTTTATATACAAAGGATGGTTATACTCTCGAACCTTAATGGGTAGATCCCTATTTGTATACATAATGCTTTCACCAGCATTTCCTCTAACTAAATTAAGCAATTCTAAAGGTGAAATGCTAGTGGCCATACTAGATTCAAATAAAGTCTCCACTATTATCTATCTATGAAAAGGTGACTTTTATAATAACTCCCGTATAGAAATCTAAGTTGGAGTCTTTTTTAATTGCCTAAGAATGTGATCCTTCTCCTACTCTTTCTATGTAGGTGATGACTAAGAATATATTGGTCTTTCTATTTTAGGTGCCACTCTACCACTCCGAGTAATCAACTTTACTTTTTCAAGCTCTTTATCATTTTCTCAATCCCATAGGTCTAAGGGACCAACGGAAGTTTCATCTTCATTAGGTAATTCCAAACAATCAACTACACATACCCCAAATTCTTGCTATTCTTTTACATTTGACTGCTTAGGCCATGTAATAGCTAAATACTCATTTCCATATAAAAAGTACATAACCTGGCATTTTGGAAAACCTGAATCAATCATTGACATGAAAGGTTGAACTACATCGTAATTCCCTTTCTTATTTTCCTTTTTCTCCACATTAGTGATCCACTTACTGTTGATAAAATCTTAAATTCTATCACTCAGAGTTCTATAATGATATTTAAGATGATTGGTATGTTGGTGAAATGCACAGTACTGATCAACCCTATGATTTAGCTGACCTTTGTTCTTGGTAGGTCTTGCTTGCAAAGGCTGCAGTCTCTATTCCTTCATTAAATGATCTAATACTTAGGATAAAGATATGCCTAAATTTGAGTATTGCCTTTTAATGCCATCAGCAACTGACACTTCAGCCATCTTTTTGGTACTAGCCGCACCACTACCTTTCCTAAGAATTCTTTCATACCTTTTGTGTCCAGCACTAAAATAAGCACTACTCGTAGAACTCACTTTCTTTGTCAGATATTCACCTTTGGCCTTAATAACAATGTCTTTTAGGGACTCCCAATCCTTCAATCCTTTCAAATTTAAGCCTTCATTTAAGTAAGGACTAACATTCTGAAAAAAAGTCTAATTTGGTGAGGGATATTAGACTTTCATTTCATTTCCATAACCAAGTTCCTCCACCTCATAAGGTATTCATAGAAGGATTAATCTAGTTTATGCTATAAAAACTCAAGGTCTTTCAAGGTAACTTCCATCCTCATACAATAGTTATACTATCTTAAAAATTCTTCTGTTAACATGTCCCTGTCCTCCTTAGTATGCCTGTCCAAGCCATGGTATCAGTCAATTATAGGATTAGTAAGACTAAGGTCAAAATATTTAACCTTTTACCTTTAAATGAGATTAGTGCCCTTCATGACCAAGGTGTACTACTTAATGTGAGCAGATGGATTAGATGTACCGTCAAATTAAGGTAGATCGAGCATTTTAAACTACTGGAGGAGTACATCCTCACTTTTTAGATCTCTATCTTCCGGACTAATTCCTTTTGCACCGATAAAACCCAAGCCATTGCTTTTATTTTCTCCTTCATCTTTTTAAGGATTGGATCTTCCGTTCTAGATTGCTTTCCTCTCAAAGTTTATATCACAGGTGATTCTTCTTCCACCATAATGAAATCCTTTATAGGTGAAATTTTCTTATAATTTTGTTGCTCTACAAGCTAAATTTATGACCTAACTCCTCTTGACTTAGCTAATAAAAAAGGTCATGCTTGGGGAGTGATAGCAGTATCTCTTATAGTTCTAGGCTCTCCATGGGCAATAGAATTTTTCAAAGGTTACTAACCAATAAATTGTGCCATAGAGTTCATAATATCTGTAATAATGGATCTCATCCTCCTTTCAAACTTATTGAACATTATATCCAATTTCAAACTATTAAGGACTTCACCCCATGCTCGATCTGTCATATATGTTCTTTCCGATGCTATTTCAAAGATTTCAGCCAACCCTAAATCTAACTCTAATGTTGATTTAAACTGACTTGACTAAGACCTTCTGACTAGACTCCCCTCTAGATTTTTGAACTAGCTTGCTGACTCTATGGTGGCTGTAACTACTAATCCCTTAATCAAGGCTCTAATCTTCCCAAAGCTAAAAAAGAATTTCTATTTGCCAATATACATCAGTCAAAGCAGCTATAACTTCCTCTTGAGTGAATTTCCAAAGAAATTGGGGCTAAAAACTCATCCAAGTGTTACATATCTCCGCATAAAAAGTCAAATTCTCAAACTACATAGACGACTCGACAATGGCCATAAAAAAAGTTGTTAGTATGATGCATGGAATGTATGAACATACCATATATCATTTACACAACACATGCATAGGCCAAAATAAAACATTTTTATCTTATTTTCGTAGCATAGGTGGCCGTACAGTCTCTTTCCTAGGCAAGATTGATTTATAGGTTAGCAAGGAACCCTTATGAACACGTATGGTGCATGGTAGAAATCTAGCAGTATGGTCTCTCTTAATTTAAAGCACAGGTAAATGTGATATTGATCTCTATATACTTTAGTCATTAGAATAAGCCTAAAATAGGCCCACTAGGGCATGATAGCCTTTAACAATGCTTACCTTGGTTTATCAAAATTTGATTGAGTATATAGGTATCCAAATAGCAGGCAAAGCATTAGGGTACATATTACCTAAGGAAAGTATCTATACCACTACATGAGGTATAGGTCTGGTCATAAAAATTTAGGGCTACCTAAGCATGGTCCTTACCAATAGGTCTAGCTCATCACAAGTATAACAACTGGCCAAGTCACCATTTGATATATCATATAGATATGAGGCTTGGTTTGGTGGTCCTCTCTAACATTCCCCTATAATGAGTTAATGTAGGGTCATCTTTGAGATTACATTGAGGTTAAATAAGAATGCCTAACTTAAGTCTATGGCAATAGTATACTTCTAATGCATCCAAATTTAGGAAAGAACTAGTACAGTCAAACCATAAGCAAGTGTTTATACCATATCAACCAAGTTGTTTTCAAGTTAGAATCTAAAACTTTCCCTAGTGGAGTCACCATTATGATGCACACCGAACCCCGTTAGCATCTAATAAACACTTGAAAACCTACTTATAATGTTCTAGGTGGAATAAGGTTCACTAAACTCATGAAAGCCAATCACTTTGTAGTGGATAGGGATTCGGTTCAATACGCGATGCTCTTGGGCCTCTAAAAGGCATGAGATAGCGCATTGGAGTATCCCTATCGATTTACTAATGACCAACTTATGAGGCATTTGCTGAGCATCACAAGGCATGTATTTAGGAGTCATCACCTAATAGAATATTAGGAAATTAATTTCTTAATGCCTTATGATACAAAAACCAAAGATAATTTTGATCCTATTTCTACTTATAGCACTTGGTTGATAACTAACATGAATAATAACTTATAACACATCATGTCAGTTTTTTACTCATACATTGTAAGAAATATAATAAGGTAAATAAATAGACACATTTGCATATGCATGAAAATGATAAAATGCATACATAAATCGCGAGTGTTTAAGGACATTGGTCCTAGTATGCATAAATATTAAATTATAATTATCTTATTTAATTCTATGGCTTTAAGAAAAATAACATTTTTATGCATACAATAAAAAAAACAATTATAAGGAATAAGCACACATAAATCGGGGTTTTTATTTATTCTCAAAAACATTAGTTCCCCACATGTATTTACAAAACTCTTTTTTAGTGTGATTTTTTTTTGGGAAAAAAATAAGACATTGGTATAATTTATAATTAAAAATCCAATCAATTAAATAAAAAATCATACATATGACCTTTTTGGTTTATCGTGCCGAAATGCCCTTTTTTACTAGATTATTATAGACAAATAATAATTATACAGGCCAAAATATACAAATAGTAAAGATGGGATAAACTAGTGGGCTACATTATCCAGGCTTATTTGAATTCATTCCCTCCCAGTAGATTCATATATTCATCCACCAAAAAATAATAGAGATGATTGATCAGACAATAGCAAAGAAATAAATAAGGACTATGAAGAAAAGGAGGTAAATATGCAAGTTATGTGTACTATAAATAAATAAAATATGCATGTGGAAACAATAACAAACAAAAGAGTTCATGGTTAATAAATAAAAATTAGATCCAAAGAATCAAAGAGCTTGAATGTGAGTGAGTCATAGACTCATTGAGTCATGACATAATAGGAGACCAAGTCACCGGCTTACTAGAGGCGAGTCATACCCCTTTTAATGAGTTGTTATTTGCTAATGAGCGAGTGATAGACTCATCCATGTGAGCAAGTCATGGACTAGGTCCATGAGTTAGCCCAGAATGATACAATAACACTAGAACATTATTATGGACAGAGCTCAAAGGTTTGAAACTTAAATCTAAGGCTATTATTCATGTGATGAATCCCTTAAGCTCCATTAAACCAACATACAAAGCTCAAGACTAAATTAAAAAACCTCAACAACTCAAATTCTATAAATTAGTCAAGTGAAAGAATATGAGTTGTAGAGAGAAAAAGTAGCCATATAAGGTGTAAAACTTAACCCAGTTTATAAAATAAGCAAATATGTTAGAGAGTATACCCTAAAGTCCTTATAATAAGGATGTATTTCATATGTATGAATTCATATTCTTAATAAAAGGCATCATTCATTTATTAATGATGTGTTTAAATGCATGAGTTTGTAAATCTTAAATTAATAAATGAAGTCCTTGATATTATAAACACAGTGCAAAGGCAATCATGAAAGTATTCATGAAATGAGATGTCTATTGCATGCAAATGTATTAATATCTAAATATCCATAGTCATAGAATTAACAAGATAGGACATTGTTAATTCAGACAGACTAACACATGTTATGCTTCTTGAATGGTTCAAGTAATGGTTCTCATAATTGTGATTATTAAAGATAATCAAAGCTAACATGTGGATGCTTTTTGGAAGAAAAAGTTCATTGGAGACCTACAAAGAGAATCCTCATATGGATATTAACTCTATGTTAGCGAGGAATCACTTCATAGCAGTTGTTCAAGTATCCTTAGACTTAAGATCACCAAAATTAACTTAAGTAGCAAGTGGTATACTTTGACTCCATAACTAATTACTTCTAACTAGGGGTGAACATAGTTAGGAGGTTAGGTATATCATGACCTACTTGAAAATAGTTGAGTGATTAACAAAGGATTTGCCATCCCAGATTTATTTTGGAAACTTATCTCGTATGATTCTATAATTGCCTTGTTCAGAGAATCTCTGGCTAGAGTAATATGCCAAGATGGATAGGGATCCATGAAGGGCGTTTTGGGAACAATGGCTAAATTAATAGAACATACAAAATTAGATTTATACGAGTTGACAGAAATCCATACTAATATTCTAATTGAGATAAGAGTGGTGAAAGGAGTAATTGCACGGTAACTGTTTCTATGGAAAGGTATAGTCAAACCACTTGAATTTCCTGACATTTGGGTAGTTATGATGCCTATCTAGAAGCCTCTTATGATTTGTATAATAATGTATCATAAATATCAATAGAGATTGATAAAATGATTTAAAAAAGTTTAAATAATGTGAGTTTTGAATATAACTCACAATTACATATTATACTGCCAATATGGACAGGAACCCGATACGTCACACACATAAAGAGAAAAGGATAAAATGGTAAAATGACAAGGATAATAATATTTGATGTTATTATGGGAATAGAGAAGTGAATAAGAGAATAATTAATTAAAGAGTTTAATTAATTATGATCAAGTAAAATTGTTTGCAGAACTTTTTAGAAATGTTTTGTAAAATAGACCTAATTGAAATATTATATTTAATAATTAATTATGATTGGTTACATGCATCTCACACATAAGCGGAAGTTAAAATTTTTTAACCAATAGATCTGATCTTGCCATGAATTTACATGCAAATCACAGTGTCCAAAATTGAACACCTCCAATTAGTAATCCACACTAGAGAAGGGATGAATGATCCAACATTAGAGGAATAGAAGGGCTATCCAAAATCCCTTGATGCTAGCAAGGGGGGTGGCTGCTAAGGTTGAGGGAGAGAGAATTTTTTTTCTCTTAAATGTTCACTTAACTCTAAACTTCTTATCACTTGAATTTTTATAGTTAGGTTAAAAATCCAAATTCATAATGAGATTGGGCTCTTTAAAATTGCTGTTGAAATATTAAATGGGCTTTTGGAATTATTAATAATTTATTTGGGCTCAATTAAATCCAATTTAAATCCTTTCATAAAAGATTATGCACAAAACCCACAAACTAGGCCTTTCATGCA
The DNA here is from genome assembly GCA_037975025.1 of Excoecaria agallocha. Taxonomy (NCBI): domain Eukaryota; kingdom Viridiplantae; phylum Streptophyta; class Magnoliopsida; order Malpighiales; family Euphorbiaceae; genus Excoecaria; species Excoecaria agallocha. The sequence goes on from JBBPFJ010000926.1 coordinate 24,423, forward strand.
TACACTTGGATTTAATCACCCAAATGAATTTCAAATTCATCCAAATTAAATATGTAGGCTCTATAACACTTATGAAATATATTTAATTTATTTTGGTCCAATAATTAGGCCTCCAAGCCCTTCTACTAAATGGTGGCTTGAAACACTTCCTTCCGAGGGTTTCTGCGCCAGAATCATTTCTTTAAGCCTCTTTTAATTTCTCCAATGGATCTATTAATTATTATATCAACCCTATAATACTTATAGTCTAATAATAATTAATTATGAAATATAATATTTCAATTAGGACAATTTTATAGAATATTTTTAAAAAGTTCTACGAACAATTTTACTGAATCATAATTAATTAAACTCTTTAATTAATTATTTTCTTATTCACTTCTCTATTCCCATAATAATATCAAATATTAATATCCTTGTTATTTTACCATTTTATCCTTTTCTCTATATGTGTGTGACCTATTGGGTTCCTATCCACATTGGTAGTATAATATGTAATTGCGACTTCTATTCAAAACTCACATTTAAATCATGAGCGACCTCTAGCTAGGCAGCTTGACTATCCAAGTGTCACGAAAGTCAAGTGGTTTTATTATACCATTCCATAGAAATAGTTACTGTGCAATTACTCCTTTCACCACTATTATCTCAATTAGATTATGAGTATGGATTTATGTCAACTCATATAAATATAATTATGTATGTTATATTAATTTAACCATTGTTCCCAAAATGCCTTTCATGGATCCCTATCCATCTTGGCATATTACTCTGGCTAGAGATTCTCTGAACAAGGTAATTATAGAATCATGCGAGATAACTTATCTTAATAAATCTGGGATTGTGAATCCTTTGTTAATCAGTCAACTATCTTCAAGTAGGTGATGATATACCCAACCTCCTAACTATGTTCACCCCCAGTTGGAAGTAATCAGTTATGGAGTCAAATTATACCACTTGCTACTTAAGATAACTTTGATGATCTCAAGTCTAAGGATACTTACACAACTGCTATGAAGAGATTCCTTATTGACATAGATTTAATATCTATGTAAGGATTCTCTTTGCAGGACTCCAATGAACTTGTTCTTCTAACAAGCATCCACATGTTAGCTTTGATTATCTTCTATAATCATAGTTATGAGAACCACTGCTTGAACCATTCAAAAAGCATAACATGTGCTATTCTATTTGAACTAAGAATATCCTATCTTGTTAATTCTATGACTGGGGATATTTAGATATTAACACATTTGCATGCAAAAGAAATCTCATACCATGAACACTTTCATGATTACCTTTGCACTCTGTTTATAATATCAAGGACTTTATTTTTTAATTTAAGATTTATAAACTTATGTATTTAAACATAGCATTAATAAATGAATGATGCCTTTTATTAAGAATATAAATTCATACATATGAAATACATTCCTTTTACATAGGCTCTAGGGCATACTCTCTAACACTAAGAACTTAGCTTCTATCTATTTCTTAACTTTGTGATTTCCTGATCTATTCGTGGCATGTCTTCATAGGTCTATGCAAAGACTTTTTCATAGTTTTTAATATTCTTTTTAATTTTTCTCTCTCCTCGAAAGTTATATCTGATACCAATCAAATTTCTTTTGGATTTTCTTTGGCTTTGAGATTAAATGAACATGTGTTTATTAAGTTAATGTCTAATATAAATGGTTTATGATAATGATTATGCATATTGAAATTAGAAGAAACATCACACAAGTAAGAAAAATTTTTCATCTTATCAATATAATCGAAAGAGTAATCAATGTCCCTATTAAAAAGTTCTGGAACATAAACAATATCAATAAAGATATTTTCTTCAGTCTTGGCAGCATCGGATGTCTTTCTCGCATCAGCCTCTGGTGGATCCTAAACCTTGACCTTCCCATTGCCTTTCAACTAAACTACAAGCGGTTTTTCTATCAAAATCTCTTCAAGCACCTCTTTGTCCCAAGTTGAATGGTGCAAGAGAATCTCTTCATCCTATAAACCCTCAACTGGCTTAATAACCCCATGCTTCTAGTCGAAGACATCATTTAACAACTCAAATCCTAACACTAGCTCACCTTCTATTAGTTAAGGTTTGTTCTCTCTATAGTAAAGACAAATACCTGAAGCTAGTATAAAGCTATGCAAAATGTGAAAGATCACTTTCATTGCTTTTTTCCATTTACCCTTCAAATTAGATCAAGTAAAGCCTAGCCAATTTTTATCCTTCTAACCCTTAGTAGCTATAACTCTCTCAGGCCCTTGGGAATTCTTGCCTAACCTAGCACCTGGATAGAAATTCAACTTCTTTATCATGTTAACCACTTATAGGCAATCGACAAAGCTACTCTTACCTTTTTCATCACTAATGGTAGACATATGGAACCCACTAAAGGGCTATTTAACTATCTCAAGTACAAACACTTGATTCTCCCTTGTAGCTTTAATAGTAACCACCTGACCATTATAGGGGACCTTGATCATCTAATGCGACATAGAAGGCACCCCACCTAACTTGTGAAACCATGGTCTTCCTAACAGCATAAAGAAATTAGATAAAATAGGTAGTACCACAAACTCGACTTTTGTCTTAATAGGCCCTGTGTTCACTAAAGCATTTATGGTCCTAATAGCTTACCTTTTGGAATTGTCATAAGTAGAGATTGTTAAGTCAGACTTACTTAGCATGTTCTCATTCAACCTAAAAGTTGGGATTGCCACTAAGGGGCAAAGATTAATGGAAGAACTATTGTCTAGCATCACACATGCCTTGTGCTTACCATTCATATATGCCTTGACATATAAAGGATGATTATGGTTTCTTCCTTTAGAAGGTAAATCAGCATTGGCGTACATAACATTCTCTCCTGTTCCACCCTTAACTAAATCTAATAGTTGAGAAGGCAAGTTGGTAGTGGCAAGAATAGATTCACCCAGGGCTTCAGCTAGCTTTTGCCTGTGCAAGGGAGATTTTCTCAACAAATCCCAAATGAAAATATGTGCATTTGTTTTCTTCTAATGCTTAATTATTTAATCATTTTCAACTTCATTTTCTATTGGAACTAGAGCAGAAGCTGGCTACTTTTCAATCTCTCGGATAATGGCTCATCTCAATCAAAATCCTTTTTTCTCAAGTTTATTCCCCTGCCAGTAGATAACAACCTAGACATGGCCTTAATTTTATCCTCCATCTTTTTTAGGGCTAAATCCTCAATAGTAAGACTCCTATTCCTCACATTTATCATTGGAGGAATATATTCATTATCTTCCTTTTCTATGAAATTATCTTCAGGATCATGCCTTCTTTCTCTTCTATATGGGTCTCAAAACACAACAAGATCAACTGCGGCGTCATTCCAATATATGTTGTTCCATTGTCTCTTGAATGGGTCCTACGAGTTGAGCGCTGACATTTAGTGCTACAGAAGTGACCATTTCACCAATCATGGCCATAAGCCTTCAAAATCCAGATACCTCCAATCCAATCTTTGATCTAAATTATCTCGTACTATTAAAGGCCCCATGGAGGTAACATTCAACATTTCCCTTAAAAATAAAAACCTTATTATTATGTCATTAGTTACACTCCTAATCTCATTTACCCTTCTGGTCTCATTTAACCGATCATCTCTCATTTTTTATCCCGTTTCTCGACTGCTTCTTCACCACTGACTTGAACCCAACTCAAAATAAATCCTTGAACCTAAGTCTAAACCTACACTTAATCTTAGCAGCCTAGATATAGACCTTGAAATGAAGTGACTGTCTAACTCTCTGGACCACCTCGACGAGTCTATAATAGCTATAAGAATCAGATGTTTGGAGTGATGCTTGGTGTATGATGCATAAATATGGTATGTATATGATGCATGGATACAATGTATGCTTTTGTTTGGCGTCAATCACAACTATGCATAAGCATATCAATAGCCTTCCAGCCTTGTTACTCCTACACAATAGGTCATGTAATCTTTTACTTAGGTGGGCTTAGCCCATTGATCATCAAGGAACCCAATGGATGTGCACAGTGCATAGTGGAAAATTAGTAACATAGCCTCTGTAATTGAAAGTGCAGGTATATGGGTTTTGACCATTATGTATCTTGAGTAACTCATATAGATAAGGTTGGGCCTGCCAATGCATGGCATCCTTTGACTGGTACCCTCCTAATTCATTTGATTTTGGTTGATATATAAGGGTCCACATAGCAAGCAAAAGATTATTATGGTTATACAACCTAGGTAAAGTTGCTATTATCATTACATGGGCTTGAGTCAATCGTGAAAAAAATTTAGGCCTACCAAATCATGGTCTTTGTCAATAGGTTTAACTAATCACAAGCATAATAACTAATGGGTCACCATTATATATATCCTTTAGTACTAGACTTAGGCCAGTGGGTCTTTTTGACACCTCTCTACACTAAGTGAATATAAGGCATGCTATATGGTAACACCAAGGCTAAAAAGGGGTTCCTAATTTAATTCTAAGGCTTTAAAATGTATGGAAGAAATGTAGTTTAGAAAGGAGGCAAGATTGATTATTAAAACCCTATTATAAAAAACTTAACCAATATGCTTTTAATAGTAAAGTCTCTTTTGTCCCCAGTGGAGTCGCCACTGTGATGCAGGCCAGAGGCATCCCTTTATATTTGGGTTTGCTCTCAGAGACCTACTTTTAAGGTTCGAGACTGGAGGAGGCTCACTTTAACTCATAAATTGGCTACTTCACAATAAAAAGGGATCAAACCCAAACTATTATTGGTAGTCAACCGATGAAGGCATATACTAATAGAGCCTAAAAGAGGTAGGTTTAATGAAGTTACCTCCCAACAGAGTGTCAAAAAATGAATCTCTACCTTTTAATGCCCAAAGAGAGATGGGTGTTTGGGACATCACTCTTATTAGGCATCCTGGTTAGGTGTTGTTTTATAATTGAGCTTTATACTTAATCCCCTTTCCTCTCTCACACTATGTAAAGGCATAATAATTAAATAAACATCCTAAACAATCATGAAAATCATTAAATAAATATGGAAATAATTCAACTACTTAAACTTATTACAGAGGTAGATTGTCCAACAATAAGAGCAAAGTATTATACATACAAAAATTGAGGCATTAATTTGAATTAGGAACATTGGTTCCATCATACATATTTTACAAAAACCTTCATTTTATTACTTCATTTAGCTTTAGGTAAAAAAATTGGATATTGGTCTATGTTTTGAAGAAAAACCTAAATAATTTAATAGAAAAGATTTTGAGAGCCTTTTCCTTTTAACATGCACTAAAACCCATTTTCGCTAACTATTACATCCCCAAAAGAAAATACATCCCAAAATAATAAATAAATAAATAGTCACAAAATAAGCAATAACTAAATAAATACAGTGATGAAGAGAGTGGTTAAACAAGGTAATCGGATGGACTGAGGGTTGTCAACCAATCGGGAGCTCCACTCTTAATGCAAAAAAACCTATGTGATCCTCTAAAGGCAAAACGATTTATATACTAAAAAAAACACACAAAAAGGAAAATAAATTAGTATTATAAAAATAAAATAAAGATAATCATTTAATTAAATTACATAGTACAAAATCAAATTATATACAAAGCTAAATAACATAAAATAATGCACAAATACCATAGGGATCAAATAAATAACCTAAACACCATAAAACTCATGCAAAATATAATAAAAACCCAAAAAAAAAGCCATGGATGCCCTTAATCAGGTGAGGAATGCCTAAGGCTAGGCAATATATAGGACCAGAAGAAGACTCATAATGTCGCATTTGTCGCTTTGATAGATGGCCATCCGTCGAGTAGTCATCCCGTTTGTCACACGCTGGATAGAATAGGATGTAGAACTTTGAAGTCGAAAATATGCAAAAATTATACAAAGCATATTTTGACACTAAACATGAAATTATTAGGTACTAAATCATGTTAATATAATATTATAACATCAAATAATGTAGAAATTCAATTAAAACACATTAAAATATAAAGTTACACTAATAGAGAAAAAGATTAAAATTTACAACAATGGAGCAATCTTAATTCTAATCAAGCCTTCACATGCATTTTTATCCAAGTTTATATCTCAATGAGTTATAGGTATGCCAATTACATAAACACAACATTTAAACATTTTTATTTGCAAAAAAGAATTACATAATCATGTATGGCAATTTTAGAGGGAGAAAGTATAAAAATAGCCTAGAATACTACCCTCAAGAGATATTATGACTCCAAAATTCTTGTAGTTTATATCTCTACTCTGATTTTTTTTTTTTAAAATCCAATGAAATTCATATATGTTTTGTTTGTTTAAATCAAAAAAATTGTCAGAATCAAACAAAACCATAAAGACAAAAAGAAATTAGTTTTTCTTCTTCCCTAAAGTTAGCTATTTGTAAAATTTATTCCCTCTACAAAATCCTAGTATTTTGGGTTTCATATTTAGGTTAGAGTTGAAGTTGGATTCCAATCAAACTGCCGAAATCTAGAGAAAAATTCCCTCTAAATCCAAATGAAATCCTTCTCAAAACATTTATATCTTTTTGAATTTCAGAAACATCAAAATTTTAGAAAATGAATCACGAATGTGTGCCCTTCATTGAGGGATGGATGGACGTCCTTTAGGAAAAAGTCTAAATATTTCCAAAATATCCTTCATTTGGCCTGTGCAAAGGAAAGGAAGCCATAGATGGGCACCCTCAAATGAAAAAATGCTATTAGACATCGCTAAAGGCCCAAATCAAGGTTTTCAAGCATATTTTATTAAAACACTTGGAAAATCATAAAAGTATTTGATAAAGTGTGAAACATTCACAATCAGAGTTGTGAGTTACAAACCTAATGTAAGTAATATACTATTTCCTCATCATTAGTGTCCACACCAGGTACAACACCCATTTCCAATGCTTTTTATAAAATGGCACTAATAGAACTTAAAGAATTAAAAAATCAGTTGCAAGAAGTACTTGATAAGGCTTTCATCCACCATAGGGAGCACCAATGCTATTTGTTAAGAAAAAAGATCGATTGCTCCTATTATGCATTGACTATAGGCAATTTTATAAAGTTACCATCAAAAAATACTCATTACATATAATTGATGATTTGTTTGATCTGCTGAAAGGAACACGTATCTTTCCAAAAATTAATTTGCGATTAGGATATCGTTAGTTTAAAATAAGGCAATCAGAAATATAAAAAAACTGCCTTTTGTACCAGGTACGGCCATTATGAATTCTTAGTCATGCCTTTTGTAGTCACTACTGCGCCCGTAACTTTCATGAATTTGATTAGCCATATCAACAATATTTACTAGGACTAGTTTGTGGCTCTATTCATTGATGACATCCTGGTTTACTCTAAGACACCAAAAGAACATGACAAGCACCTTCGGATTGTGTTATTGACTATGAAGGAAAAATAATTAGATGCAAAGTTCAATAAATGTGACTTTTAGCTTATTGAGGTGTCATTCCTTGGCCACATCGTTATAGTAAAATGTATGAAAGTTAATCCAAAATAGATAGTAGCAAATGGTAGCAACCTAAAACTATTAAAGAAGTTATAAGTGTCCTTAGTTTGGCTGGCTACTAAAGAAGATTTTTCAAAGGCTTCTCTTTGATTGTAGCCCCACTCACTCGACTACTCTAAAAGATTATAAGATTTGAGTGGACTGAAAAATATCAAGAAAGATTTGAGAAACTAAAAAGGATGCCTATAGAAGCACCTATCTTGACTCAGCTTGAACTAAGAAAATATTTTTTGATATATAATTATGTGTCACAAAATAGTTTGGGTTGTGTATTAATGCAAGATGAAAAAGTGAATGCTTATGCCTTTCGAAAGCTGAAAATACATGAAAGGAATTATGCCACATATAATCTAGATTCACACAAAAATTTTAGAGGCACTATTTATATGGTAAAAAGTGCTACATTTACATCGATTATAAAAACCCTAAGTATTTACCCACTCAAAAGGAGCTTAATTTAAGGCAGAGTCAATGGTTTAAACTTATCAAAGACTATGGCTGCCTTATTAATTATCAACCTAGCAAAGCAAATGTTGTAGTTGGTGCACTTAGTCAAAAACTCATCATAGCCTTGAGGGCTATAAATGTCAGGTTAGCTATGACACAAAATGGAGCAATTCTAGCTCAAATGCAAGCTAGGCTTGACCTTTTACAGCAAGTTAAAACTACTAAAAGGCAAGAAGAATGGTTAGCCTCCCACATTGAACAAATTCAGAAAAAGGAAAATGACAACTACTTCCTAGGAGTTGATGAATGTTTGTACTTCAAAGGGAGAATTAATGTACCCGATAATACAAAAATAAAAAAATATCATGACAGAAACTTACAATAGTAAGTATGCTAGTAAGTATGCCACGCATCTAAGTAACACTAAAATGTTTCAAGACTTGAAAACTCATTACTGGTCGCTTGGTATGTAGCGGGATGTAGTAGACTTTTTTACTAGATGTCTTGTATGTCAACAAGTGAAAGTAGAACACTAGGTCCCTTCTAGACTATTGCAACCCATTATCATACCAAAATGGAAGTAGGATAGAATTACTATGGATTTTTTACTTGTAGAAAATAACATGACTTGATCTAGGTAATTGTAGATAAATTAACAAAGTTTGCTCATTTCTTACAAGTGATTATCCATTGACAAAGTTAGTAGACATATACATTAATGAGATTGTTCGGCTTTATAGAGTTCCCTCCTCTATCATATCAGACAGAGATCTCCACTTTACTGCAAGATTTTGAAAAAAATTATAGGAAGCGTAGGGTACTAAACTTCATTACAACACTACTTTTCACCTATAGATGGATGGTCAATTAGAAAGAGTTATACAACTATTAAAAGACATGTTAAGAAGTTGTATATTGGAATTTGGAAGCAATTAGGAATGATATCTCCCATTGGCTGAATTTTTTTTAATAACACTTATCTAGCCAGCATTAAAATGCCACCTTATGAAGCTTTTTATAGAAGGAAATGTAGGAGACCACTATGTTGGATATAACTTACTAAAAGTAAGCAAGTTGGACCATATTTGATAAAATAAATTGAAGAAAAGGTGTAGATTGTCAGAGATTATTTAAAAGGTACTTCTGACTGCCATAAATCTTATGCGTATTTAAAAATAAAAGATATAGAGTTTGAAGTAAGAGAAAAAGTCTTCCAGGAAGGTATCCCCTTGGAGGAAAATTTTGAGATTTGGCAAAAAGGGGAAATTGAGTCATAGGTTTATTGGTCCATATAAAATGATACAACGTGTAGGACCAACAACCTATAGATTAAAGCTGCCACTTGAGTTGGAAAGGATCCATGATGTTTTCCATGTTTTGATGTTACAACGATATCAATTCTACCAAGCATATGTCATTAGTTCTAAAGAGGTACAATTGAGGCCAAATTTGTCATATGATGAGGAACTAGGCAGAATCATTGCTAGGGAAGTAAAATACTTGAGAAATAAATTGATACCCTTAGTAAAAGTACTCTAAACTTACCATAACTTCCAAGAAGCCATGTGGTAGCTGGAAGAAATTTTAATTAATAGGGGAGAAATGTGACACTCTCACTATCTGGATCATTAGAATTATACTTTTTTGGGTGAATAGTACCAAATAGGACCCGTAAAACTTTTTCACCATAATTGGAAAGTTTAATTTATGATTAGCCTAGTGGCATAATTTGAGGTCAAATTGATGTCAAATAGGACTTTAAAATAGATAGAGAAAAAAATCACTAGATCGCATTTAAGGTTTGACTATAACTTTGGCTGGCCCTAAAATATTCTACATGTAATGCCCTAAAATTTCATATGGTATAAATAATACTTTCTTAACCATGAACTGTAACAATAGAATGATATTTGGTTTGATTACAATAGCAAAGTATAGTAGAATTCACAAGTATTTATGTGTTCAACTTATATGAGCCAGGAAAATTCTGGAATGGGTGACCTACCGAAAAGTTTAGTAATTGATAATTGTGAATTATACTATATTTTTAGTGTATTTTTAAGTCTTTAAATTTTTCAATCTAGTATTAATTTGCTTGATTTCATATTTAATTATTTATTTTGTGTGTTTGTAGGTTTAATTACGAGTTTTGATGTTTTTAAGGCCAAATTGAAGAAAATGAGGACTGAATTGAAAAATTGAGAAGATTTGGGCTAATTTGGTAATTTTCTAATTTTGAAGCAAAATTCTCATAAAGTATAGAGAATAAGTACTCGGGAGAATGCTAAAACCATTCACTTGAGTAAGTAAAAGAACTATTCTAAGTTAAAAATCACTCACATGAGTTCCTTAAGGCCTCTATCTATTAAAGACTTCCTATTTCACTATAACTAAATTTATATCTTGTTTACAAAATTTTAAAGCGTCAAAACTTCTTCTTTTGGTAGCATAATCTAGCTATAAATGTAAGATAAAGAATTAGAACTTAGAGGGAATTTAATTAGACCTAGAGTATGTTTATTATTATCAATTTTCTTTAGTTTTAACTTAGTTTTATTTAATTAATTTTGTATGGTAGTTTTTAGCTTAATTTTTCTTGTTTTTTTAGTTTGCAATTCTCTTAAAGATTCAAGCTTTTTACTGTTGTTCTAACAAATCATCAAGAGCAAGTTTGAAACTTTATGAGTATTGTATCTCTTCATGTTAGTTTTTCTTTCATTTTAATCATGCTTAGTAAGTAGTTTACCTTACTTCTTTTGAGGGAAATTTGAACCCTTATACTTTTATTGTAATGACTTAGTTTGAGCTTTAATTCAATGTAAGTTTGATTATTTCTTAGTTCTTGACCAACTTTTTATCTTTGATTGTTATTAGATTTTTAAGGACCCAACTTTGGCCCTAGTAGGATTTAAGGGTATTAGCAATGTAAAAATGTCTAATTGAACAAAATTAGATAATGTATTGCAAGTCAAAATTAAGGATTTATTCTTTAAAATGTTAAAGGGGTAAAATAATTATTTTACCATGTGTATGATTACAAATAAAAATAAAGTTAATGGGGTTAATAGAGTCATAAGTGTGCTTAAGTGGTCAATTGTGGTATATTTATGTTTTAGTAGGCCAAATTAAATAAAAGAAAAGTTATTTGTGGTGTAATTAAAAGAGGATATAAATTTTAGGCCTAATGTTGAAAGAAGGATTAATTAGCATTGATTTCATAAAAGAAAGAATATAAGGGGTTTGAAATTGAATTAAGAAGTAATTATGCTGAAAGTAGGGACAAAAAGGTACTTTTTGTTAAGCTAAAGATAAAAAGGTAATTTTGGTAAAATTTGGGATAAGATGCTAATTTTGGTAAAAATTGGGGATCTTAATGTAATTTTCATAAAAAATAAAAATAAAAAGGGAAAAAGAGTGATTTCATCATAATTTAGGAATGTAGATGGATTTAGGCAAAGAAAATGAAAATATAAGGAACTTTAAATAATTAAATTAAATAATCTAAATAAAATAAGTAAACTAAGCATAATAAAATAATTAAAGAGATGAGATGTGATTTATTGTATTTAATAACTAGCTAGGGATGTTAGCAAGAAAATGATAGTAATTTACTTAAGTCAAGATTATACAGTTTATTGAAATTAATTAGTTAGGTATCCAACACTAGGTTTTATGGTTAGCATGTAGTTTTTTTTGTTGCGTGTAGGGATAGGTATTCGAATTCCAATTGAGAGGACGAATGAAGAAAAGATGTTTATTTTGAAATAGTAGTTAATATATTATATATGTATGTGATT
>JBBPFJ010000927.1:0-36159 GCA_037975025.1 Excoecaria agallocha
TGACCTTTAATTAGTCCCTGATCGAGAATATTTCTCACTATTCAATCCTTTACTTCCCTCGAGTGCCCGAATTAAGCATAAAACACTTCAAAAACATTTTTAAAAAGGTTTATAGTGCCTAAAAGACCATAAAATCCTTGACCTACTATCTTTCAAATAGTATTTTTCCTCATTAAGTAACCCTGACAAAAGCCTCTTCAAGACCTAGTGTCTACAGTTGCCCCCAACTTTAGGGAGGCTAGTACACTAAAGTGCCTAGGTGATCCAAACTTTAGAGTAAGAGGGAGAGATGCTTACCTGAAGAGGTGACCTCCTCGTTGCTTCTTAAAAAAGGGCGATGAGTGACCGATGCTAGCCTGTGGCTCGTTCTTTAGCGATTCCACTCTGTGGCTATACCTTAATTTGAAGGCAATTGGTTATACCTTATTTCTTGAAAAATTTTTTGTGTGATGGGGTTGCATAAGTCTATAGTCAATCAAGTCAATCCACTTGCCCCCTACAGCAAAAAGAGCATCGTGGTAGGCGACGATCGTGAGGTTACATTAGTTCATACTGTATAGTTGCTCTTGTCCTTTTTGTCCTACATTTATATTGTTGAGATTGTTAAATAGGGGTTGTTACCCCTTGTGTGGCTTGAACGAGATAGCTTAATTATAACTTATTACTTGCGAGGTTGTGTGTGAATGTGTTAAGTTCATCACTTTTTTTATTTATATTTATATGTGATTATAATTTGGACTTTCTTCCTCTCCCCCCCCCCCCTTTTCACATTTCTGTATACATTTTTACTTAGCCCTCAAATTGTGATTAAAGTAATTCAAAATTGTAACTTGTTAGAGATAAGCATGTTACCAAAGGATATAATGCAATAAACAAGTAAATTCTAAACAAACATGAAAAGTAATGTGAAATCCAAATAAGTCCCAAGTAATAGACATCATCCCAAAAGAAACATCCATCCAAAAGCACTAATATAAAGTGTATATGTGATAAAAGAAGATGTAAATGAAATCATCTTCTTGAAGTAATAGGTTTTTAGGCCTTAATGTAGACTATAATCTATCGGAGCCTCTAAAGGCGAACAAAAGCACTGCCTGTAACTAGTTGGCTCAGCACCTATCCTTACATTGATGAAGGAGCAGATGGGTCTGGCTACATAGGTCTTACAAGGTGAACAACAATAGGATGGAGAAACTCATCAAGGAAACCTATAAAGTATCACATCTACTATCAGATCCTTGTCAAATGAATGGCCTACTTTGTGAGGTGACGCTGATGAAGGAGCAGATGGGTTTGGCTACATAGGTCTTACAAGGTGAACAATAATAGGATGGAGAAACTCATCAAGGAAACCTACAAAGTATCACATCTTCTATCAGATCCTTGTCAAATGAATGGCCTACTTTGTGAGGTGACGCTCGATTATCCCATCTATACCCTTAACACACCCCCTAAAGTGGATATCAAACTTTTTAATCCTCCTTTTGATCTCATATCTAGCCTTTGTGACCTTACCATTTGCCATATGGAATGTCATCTCTAATTCCTGAATGTGCTTTGTGGCCTTCTACACATTAACATCGACCTGCTTGATCCCTTTCTCTACCTTGGCCATGCCAGCTGTCAACTGGCACTGGTGAGTCTGAATGTCATCAGATCTCTTGAAATATAACTCATAGTGCCTAACTTGTTCCTGGGTATATCACCTAGATATCAATAGTCATGGCAGTCTGAGACACCTCTATATGTTGGAGACTCTATAGTATGACATCCCATGAAGTTGCAGGCATATCTAGCCATAGTGAAAGGGCACTGAAGATGATGTCACACCTAGATGGCCATAGTCTCGAGGAGGTAACTTATGTTGGAAGGTGGGGAAAGCCTAGGTACCTTATGTCTCGATTGGCTCCTAGTGGGCCTTACCTAAAAAAATGTTAGTAAAAGAGGCTTCCTTCTCTTTAAGTCCTGGTCCCAAGGCATCCTTCATCTGCTGATCAATATCTGGCTCTTACTCAGGGAGTGCCTGTTGAGGCTTATACTTCTACTTACGTCCTAGGTGTAGGGCCCTAGACATCTCCTCTAAGGTCATTAGCCTGATCCCATAGGGTGTAGTGTCATCCTTCCTAGCTAGGTGTATGTTAAAAGTTGCCTTCCTCTCCAAGTAGATGCCCTCTCTATCTAATGGCCCCATTATATGCTATGGCATCCTGTTTGCTAATAGCAACCTAGTGACCAAACCTTCTATAACCATCACCTCACCTGGCTGGTGTTGCACTCTTATTAAGTGCTTTAACATGATGCATTAATAACACAAGGACTACCTATCGTCCTCATATAAGAGCAAGCAAGCACCCTCTACAGGTATTGGAGCAGTTATGATCTCAACATAATCGACTTTGCTTTCCTCTTACTGTAGGCAATATCAAGACGTGCAATGGCATCCCATATGTAAGGTATAATGGACCTATCTATTCGGACTGCATCCTTCCTTGTCAGCAAACCTAGAATCTCAATGTAGCACCTGTAAGTCATAGACATGGGGTGGCACTGAATGCAGTAGGTGATGGCACCCTCCTTAGTGCCTGGCTTTTGCTGGCCTAAATAGCAGAAGGTCATTAGAAGCTATCATGTCATCTCTAGATAGGTCCTATATGCTCCTACATAAATTATGTCCAACCCATTTGAACCAAAATCCTATCTATCTCCTCAAGCAACCCTAAGTGATCCAACAGTCCCCTAGACATAAATCAACTAGGTTGCATGCGGACTCTTGCCAGGGCTCAATATTGGGCTACTTATTCTTATGCAATCCATATCAAAAAGGTGGGGTCCATTATCTTTTTTTGGCATAGGACTGAAAACTCGACAAAATTGCACAAAAGAGGTGTCCGAACATGTGCAGTGCGAAAACCCAGCAACCTATCAGAACAAATTCGTGAAATGACATTGTATGTAATGCCTTAAAATTTCATCCAACATGATTATTACATTCTAGATCATAAATTGTAACACTAGAATGGTATTTGGTGCGATTGCATTAGCATAATACAGTAAAATTTAAAAGTTCTTAAGTGTTAAACATGCACACTCTAGAGAGATTCTAGGATGGGTGACCTACTGGAAAGTTTGTGTTAAATATTATATGAGATAATGTGAGTTAAATAGAGTCCGGTGATATAATTTGAGAAGAAATTGAGCTTAAATAGATCCTCAAAACAGACAATGAAAAATTTGCTTGGTACAATAAATTAGGTTGACCATAAGTTTGACTGAGCTTATTCCATAGACCTTTGAAAATTATTTTGATTACATATAATCATTAGAAATAGCCTAAATAAGCTATTAGAAGTGAAAAATAATTTTTTTGATAGTTTCAGATTTTTAGGTTTCGAACCAGCTGATTTTGCCTCCCGAGCTGGAGGTATACCAAACGATGTTGGAATTACTTTAGATTTTAGAAACCCCTTCCTATATATGTTTTTACATGCAAGACAAAATTTTAGATTATTATGATAAGAGAAATATCATTTTATGAAAAATAGTGAAAAACAGAGGTTAATTTAATTAGTGAGGTTAAAGGTCATTTTTAATTTGTTCAAGGGAATAAATTTCATAATAAAAGGAGCTAAAATTTATTGAAGTCTGAAATTGGGCATAAAATAGTTTAGGAATTAATATGGTGATGACAAGTGGCTTACAAATAAGCCATTAGATCAAATAGTAAATGATCAAATCTTGGCCATCCATTTATACACTAAAGGAAAAAATAGAGAAGTGGAGAAATCTGCCCAAAAATATGCCATTCTCCCCTCTTCTTCCACCCAAAACCGAAATGCCATCCATATTCACCTTCCACCATTTTTCTTCTCACTTCTCTCAAATCCTACAAAATCTTAAGCCTAAATTTTATCTAGATACACTAGAGAACCTCTTATTCATCATGGAAATCAAATTGGAGCAAAAGAGAGCTTGAAAATAAAGAATTTTTAGTGAGAGAAAGTTGCCCTAAATAGGTAAACTCATGATTTTTTGTTGAAATTAATTAAAGATTTTGGTATGAAATGGTAGAAATCATTAGTATAATTATGTATGAGTAATTACATGTTGAAATTAATGATAAAAACCCATAATTTATGCTTTAAATAATTCAACCTAAATAGAATTTCAAGGTGAGATAAAGAGCTAGCAAGGGAAATACAAGGAAAAAGGCAAAATAAGTGATCTAAAGTCATTTCGAGGTAAGTGGATACAATGTTATATTCAATTCCTTTGAATTTTGCTTAAGTTCACATTATGTAACTCTGGGAATTTAAGTATAAATGTGAAACAATTTGAGATATTTTAATAAAATGGTGTAACTGATGGAATATGACATGGTATGATAATCATGATAGCACAGCGGAAAAACAAAAATTTTATCATACATACCATACATATCCAAAGACAGAATCGAAACATGCAATTTTAGGGTTATCGAACTTACAACTTTTGATGCCTTTTAAAACTTTTATTTCGATGATGACCAGCAACTAAGATGGCTTTGTCCGCCTTAGATCTCGATCACCAATGCCAAGGAATAGTCTTTTGCGCCACTCCCTCTATTCTCACACACACAATTACACCGTCGGCTTAAAAACGAGATTGCTAGATCTCTTTTTCCACTACAAGAAAAAGCTTTATTAAAGACCACAGTTTATGGACCGGTCAGTTTTCTGGTCTTTAAAAATATATCAATAAGGACCAGTTTTTTATATGGTCTTTAATTTTTAATTTAGTCCATATTATTTGTGATGGCATAAAAACCGGTCCTAAAATTATTAATTTCTGGTCCCTAAAATGACCAAAATTAGGCGGGACAAACCCGCGCCATTTGCTTTGTTTCTGAGAAATTATTTTTTGGTCCCCAAAAAAAACCATCTCCTTTTTGCTTTGTTTATTTATTTTTTAACAAAACTTTTCATAAAAGCCATTTGCTTTGTTTTATTCTCTCTCTAACGAAACTTTCTCTGCCCTAGTTTAGCTTGATTTATATTATATATTTGCTTCACTGTCGATCGAACTCCAAATCGCTCCACGATGGACAGCTCCGAGATGATGTGCTTCACAATCGATGGCTGAAGACGTTTCTCATAAGAGAAAAAGGGCCAGATCTCTATTCAAGATTCCAATTATACACGAATCGAAGCATGCATTTATGTAAGGTTTGAGACTTGAATTTAAATTTCTTATTTTTAATTAGTCATAAAACATAGTGTAAGGTTAATGGGTCTGTTGGTTCTTCGATTAGGAGTTTAGGATTGTTTGTCCATTATGTGTGGACTATGTCAAGTTTCTGCAGAGCTTGATAATGATCTTGGATCACATGACGAATCTATGGAAAAAACTTCTCAAAATGGGCATATGGCCATAGCACTTGTTCTACCTGAAGTGAGAAACACTACTTGTAATGCCATGCAAAAGCTTCTGACAATGGTAAGTTGTTAAAGGCATCCATCATCCTTAAGTCTAAGACATCTTGAAGTCAACTTCTCTGAAAATTTTGATGTGATTTTAGATTATGGAGCTTGATGTGTCGAGGAAGATAGCAGATGCACAGGGTTTTACCACCAGAGCGGATGGTGTGAGGTACTTAGCTGTCTTCTTGATATAATTTTTCGGTTCTCTGTTATACTTGAATGGAGGATTGCTGATTTTTATTTTCATCTACTTCTCGATTTATTTTTAATTTATATTTTTGTGGACGAATGATTTGTTAATTTTAAAAATATTGTTATGAATAATTAACAAGACATTTTTACTTGCCTGCAAAATCAAGAGAGCAGAGCAAGTGAAAATGATCTTCACACAGAAATTTGTCGGCAAGAGTAGCAAATGAAGAACTGATACGGTAAATATGGCAAAGCTTGATGATTCAAAATATGTAAGAGCAAATCAATGCAAGCTTTCCTTTATTTTGCATCTTCAGAATTTCACATGTATAGGAAGCATGGTGTTGTTGGAAAATTTGTTGAGTTCTATGGTAATTTTATTTCCCTGGTCATGAATGAGTTACCTATCAATTAGTTTGGGTTGAGGTTTCGTGTATGTTTATTCTTTCAGGTGATCGTATGGGTGAACTATCATTAACTGACAGGGCCTTGCTGATGTTAAGCCCTGTGTTTCTGGGCTAAAGAGGTACTTTGACTTGCATAGCTTGTTCATCTATGTTGTATTAGCTACTAATGCTGTGTAACCTTTGCTTCTTAAATATCTAAATTTTTTCTTATGAATTATTGTATACGAAAGTCTAATCATTATTCTTGGCAGACCTTATGATCGGGTCCCTTTGAGAGAAATGAAGGTCGATTGGCATTCTTATCTTGACAACAAAGTTGGATTCAAGGTTTGTTGTAATTATTCCTGTTAAAAAACTTGTGCTGTTGCAAGCATAATTAATATAAATCCCATGAGCTATTTGATTTAGTTTAAAATACTGTGACAACCTAGTGCTTTATTATTTGCTTTGTAGTTTGAAAATTCTGGAGTTATTTGCTTTTGAATTTATTATTCTTAAACTGTACACATGCATGCACGTAATACAAGTATATAAATTATTAATTACAAATTAATTTGTCCTTGCAGAAAAGTTTCACATCATTTTTTATATTGAAACTAGAATGCCAACCAACTGAATTGTACAACCAAACAATAAATAGTTTGCAGTGTTACCATTTGCAGATAATTTGGTTTTTGCCAATTTTCAAATTTAGCCAAGTTTACTTGTCCCTGTTAGGTTTCTTATTCTTTTAAAAATTTAGATAATTTTTCAAAAGGTTATGTAGGTTCAGAAATTTGAGAGGGGATAAAGGAGACAGTGTTTTGGTCATTAATGTTCAGGGGGTTCGGTTCAGTGTCTTGATTGTGTTAATGAGGTAAGACAGTTATCTAGTTATGAGTATACTTAATTCAACATGATTTAATGCACTAAATTCAGACAGGGATGTTGAAGTTCTAGAGTGATTAGGATTCCAACCTATCTTGATATATTATTTTGGTTAAAATTTGTTTTTATGTTTCCGATCATGTGCTTTCTTTTTTGGCTTTACCGATTCTTTTGTAACTTGTGTCATTGAATCTAAGTTATTGAGATGGTGCAGGGTTTTTCTGTACCAAAAGAGGCACAGGACAAAGTACCAAAGTTCTCATTTCATGGACAGCCAGCAGAGCTGAAGCATCACAACCCCGTCTCTCTTTGTTTGTTCTCATATAATAAGTTACTCATTTTCCAATTATTTTTCTTATTATCAGATTCTCTAAGGCCTTCCTTGATGGATGTTCTGTTTCTTATATTTAAATCATATATTGATTGTATTTGTAATCTTTAGTGATATTATTTCTTTGCTAGTTAATCCATGTTAAACCATTATGGATGTGATCTTACTTACATAAAACAATTTCTTAATTTATTTTTCATTTCTAAAAGCTGCCTAATAACAGCCATGCTAGGCTATTATATTCTCAGAGGACTCATTAAAAAGCTTGAGGGTAATGTTCTGTCATCCTAGTTATTTTCTTAACTAAAAGTTAAATTCTCTTGAATTCTCTTTCTCTTATGCATCTCTTTCATTTCATTTATTTAGATCTCTTTCACTCTTTGATTTTCTAAGATTTCATTACACGGTGTGCCTTTTCTCTTGATTAATGCATTACTTTATCCTGTAATTAGCTACAGACAAAGACACTATTTTCAATGATGGTATCCAAGTGAATTTTGATTTTGTGTTTTTAATAATTGTAATAATTTGGATGGACATAGCTCTAATGCTTAATCGGTTTATCCAGGGCACAACATCTGTGGTTCTTGTAGGGCTTGTTGTAGCACTTAGATTGGTTGGTGGCACCTTCACTGATCCTAAAGCAATAATGGTTTTGAACTCTTCTTCTTGTCTTTTCCACCTTTGTAGCTGTCTGTTGTTCCTTTTTCTACGGATGTGCTGTAAGTAAATCTTCACATATACATTTTCTCATCTACTTTTTGTTTATCCTTAATTAATCTCACTTTATATTTAATCCTTAACTATTCAAAATTCATACATTTAGTCCTCACTAAGATAACATTTTTATTGGGAATTTCATTTTATACGGGCTTTTTGTCACCGGCACAATTCAGAATTATGAAAGAATTGGGCCTTTCTACCGTACCAGTTAATATATATATATATATATATATATATATATATATATATATATTACTGATATTATTTTAAACTTTTCATTTTCATTTCTTTAATTTTATTAATTAACGATTTAGTTATTTTTTACACTTTGCAGTACTCTGTTTTTGGTTCGATAATGACGATTGTCGTTCTTGCAGGGCTTGTTGTTGTCTGTTGGCTAAATTCTTGGAATAAGATTATAACAGCAGCCTATTGTGACAGTGTGATATCTTAGGAAGAGGTAGTCATCGGAAATAGGAGAGGTAGTCTTTGGAAAGAGGTAGATCCAGCCTCTTTGCCAATAAGGGACCATGCTTTAACAACAGAAGAGGTAGTCTTTTTTTCTTTATCATTGGAACTCCACTTTAGAAAACTGTGTAAGTGAATGCATATCTTCAATTTCAAATTCTTCTTGCACATAGGAGTTATGATACTTTTGTTATCTTGACATTATATTTTATCCTATTAAATTGTCTTGGGCTAGCTTGGTGTTAAGGTGTTATTGAATGTTTGAAAAGAGTCCAATAAATTTCAGGAGCAAACTGCCAGCAACGATGCCATCGGTTACCCTGATATGTGAGTTTACTTCCATTTTAATTTATTTGTTACTAATTCTTTTAGATTGGAGGAAATTTTTGAAATTAGGTAGAATTTAATTGCTTGTTCTTTTGAGCATATTATAGTGTCTTTGGTTTGTGGTTGTGTAGAGATGAAGGTGCATTGTTCATTTTAGTGTTCCTATTATATTATGGGGCTGTTATTTATGCACAAGATTCTCTTATTTTTCAACTGGAATAGTTTGAGCTGGGGCTGTTATTTATGCACTAGATTCTCTTATATATGCACTAGATCCAACTTGAACACAACCTTTAGCTTTTACATTCTGCCTCTATTATACAAAATATATGCACTAATCTAACTTGCATTGTGATTTTGACTTCCAATTAATAGAAGTAGCCTCAGTTACTAACTGAGCATTGATAAAACCTGTAAAAAGTGAATTAATGCAGAATGTGTGTGGTTTGGTGTTAGCCATGTTTAGACCATCTCTATATTGTTAGCTAATATCTGTTACCTCGAGTGATGCCTAATGATACAAAGGTGAAACAACATTGAAATTAGGAATTCACATTTCTTCTATTACATTTCTTCAATTTGCTTGTGTTAGAATAGATTCAATTAATTATTTGCAACAGATCTATATAGTTTCTGATATAATTATTTTTGTTTCTTTATATTTTTTTGCAGATTTTATTATGAAAAAATACTGAATGACTAAAATTGACTATGAAGATTTGAAGGAACATGAAAGTATTGGCTAAAAGTTTTTGTTATGAAATTTTATATCTTATTTTGGTAGAATTTTTTTTTTCGGAAAGACACTATATAAATTGATGCTAACTCTATTTTGTAATGAATTACAAGTTAAGTATATATGAAAGTATAATTTTATTAGTTGCGTATCCATTTATTTTAGGGACCATATTTTTGGTTCTTATTATACTTTCAAGGACCGATTTTATAGTCCTTAATATAGTATATGTTCATACAAATATTACTTTCAAGGATGAGTTTTCTCATCCTTATTATAATTTTAGGGACCGGATTTTAATCTGGTCCTTAAAGGTTTATGGTCATTATTTATTTTTAAGGACCAGATTTTCAGTCCTTAAAAATCTAGATGATCACGTGACTTGCATTATTAAGGAGGAAAAATCTGGTCCTTCATACTTTTTAGGGACCAATTTGTTATTCGGTCGTTAAAAGTTTTAAGGACCGGTGAATGCATCCCGTCCTTATTAGTTATTAGCGGCGGAGCCTATTAGGACGGGATAGTGACCAGATTTTCTCGTCCTTATTGAGTTTCAAGGACCGGACTGGCACTTTTAGGGACCGAATTTCCCGTCCTTATAGGCCTTTTTTCTTGTAGTGTTCGGTATTGTGTAAGGGTTATAGTTTGAAGCTACAAAACTTGATTTTGTACTTCTTTAGATTGCTATTACTGCTCAATAACACAAGAGAATGAGGAACAATCCTTTCTCCTTGTGAAAAATTGAACAAAAGAATTAAGAGAGAGAGAGTCACTATTCACGAGTTACTATTCACGAGTTACTATTCATGCCACCAAAAAAATTAGGTTTAGGGTTTTATTTCTTTTAATATATATGCTTATCCTTTGGCAAGTCATTAATTTGAATTCAACTATCCTAAGATAATTAATTCAAACTCTATCACTTCCTAAAGATAAGTAATATATTTTGAATTAAACTCCTTTGAATTTAAATTCAAATTTGAAATAAAACATAAGACATTTAAATAAATGAAATCACTTAATTTAAATATATAGCATGTGCCGAAATTCCTTGATATCCCTCTTGGAATTTCGGCCACATCATTAAATATATAAGTGATTTAATTTAATTTAAATTCCTTTAGACTTTAATATTCAATTAACTTAATTAACACAAGATAATTAATTAATTGAAATTAAAACTTATGGGCTGAATTTCTCTCTCTCATGGACCAAAGCCCAATAGCAATATTATAACCCATTACATACATTAATTTGACTTTAATTAAAAGCCCAAATTAATGTCCAATACTTAATTTAAATATTTTAAGCCCAATGCTTTGTGGGCGATCCTATAGGTCCATTTAATGTTGGCAATGAATTAATAAATTAATTCAAAGGCTATATATATTCTCTAGCAAGATATTATAGCATTCCAAATTAAATGAAAATGCATATGGCATTTGGTGACCTAATGCAATTTCGCATAGTCCCTTACCTAAAAATATCAGAATTAATATAAGGCATGGAACTAGTCATCCTTACATGTATTAATTCCTTTCTTGATATTCTAGTGACACTGAACTCTCAGATAAATAATGATTACTCATTATTTCATCTCGGTATGGCCATACACTTCTCAGTTCACTGATCAAGTGGCCGGTGATATTTTTCTCTCTTATCGAGAGGGGTAATCCCTTCACTTCTCTCATGCTCTCTAACATGAATCAGTGTATACCCAATCATACCCGTACTTGTCATTCTGTTACGAGCACGTTAGGTGTATGTCAAAGTAGAAAGTAATTCATAAAGAGTTTCATAGAGATTTCAGGTCTAAGAACTCCGATACAAAACTTGCATATGAGAAACACTTATGACTTGTACCATGTAGTGTTCTCATGAGCGGATCGAATCCAGATACCATGTTCTTTAACATGTATCTATGATCTCTGATTGACACTCTTGTCCTAATGATCCGTAAGACAGAACTCATAAGATCAGAGAGAGCATACTAGTCTTAATTCATTTGTTATTCCCATAACAATGACTGACTAGGGATATTTAGAATGATGTCTCATTTGTTTCAAGGTCTTACAATCCATGTGCCTCACACATGATAACTTAAACCAAAACAACACTCTTGGATAGTTTTATTAATTGATATGCACAAGAATACAAAGGATAAAACAAATGCCTCATTTTATTAATTTCAAGTGTTTCGTTACAATGTATTGGGGCTAGGGCTTACACTAACAATCTCCCACTAGCACTAGTCCCAATTGGGCATAGCCCTAAGACCGAACGCTCTCAAATGAGCTTCGTGCATATTTGGACGTAACTGTTTCGTCAAAGGATCTGCTACATTGTCTTCACTTGATATCTTGCTAACCTTGACGTCCCCATGATCAATGATTTCTCTGATCAAGTGGTACCTCCTGAGTATGTGTTTGGATTTCTGGTGTGACCGGGGCTCCTTAGCCTGTGCGATGGCCCCGTTATTGTCACAGAAAATTTCTAATGGATCTAGGATGCTTGGGACCACTCATAATCCATTAATGAAATTTTTAATCCAAACAGCCTCTTTTGCAGCCTCACTTGCTGCAATATACTCAGATTCTGTAGTTGAGTCGGCAACGGTCTCTTGCTTTGAGCTTCTCCAGCTGACAGCACCACCGTTTAAAACAAAAACAAATCCAGATTGCGATCTAGAATCCTGAGTGCTGGTCTGAAAAGCAGCATCGGCATAACCTTGTATGACGAGCTCTTCTTAACCACCATACACCAAGAAGTGATCCTTAGTCCTTCGCAGGCACTTAAGGATCCCTTTTACAGTAGACCAGTGCTTCTCACCAGGGTCTTGCTGAAACCTACTGGTTATACTCAGTGCATGAGCAACATCCAACCTAGTACATAACATAGCGTACATGATAGATCCAATAGCAGATGCATATGGGATTCTACTCATGTTGTCCCTTTCCTTCTTGGTTTTAGGGCACTGTTCTTTAGTCAAAGGAACTCCCAAAGCCAAAGGTATGTACCCTTTCTTTGAGTCTCCCATACTAAAATGCTTTAGTACTTTGTCTATGTACTTTTCTTGACTTAGACCCAAAAGCCGATTCGATCTATCTCTATAGATTCGAATACCAAGTATTGTCTCGGCTTCACCTAAGTCTTTCATTGAGAAACATTTTCCCAACCATTGCTTAACCTTTTGCAATGTT
This sequence comes from Excoecaria agallocha, assembly GCA_037975025.1. Taxonomy (NCBI): domain Eukaryota; kingdom Viridiplantae; phylum Streptophyta; class Magnoliopsida; order Malpighiales; family Euphorbiaceae; genus Excoecaria; species Excoecaria agallocha. Next base: position 12,708 of record JBBPFJ010000927.1, read on the forward strand.
GGAATATCATTCCCAATGAGAAGGATGTCGTCCACATATAGGACCAGAAACACTACTATGCTCCCACTAACCTTCTTATACACACAAGGCTCATCTTCATTCTTGATGAAGTCAAATTCTTTGACTGCCTCATCAAAGCGAAGATTCCAACTTCGGGATGCTTGCTTTAATCCATAAATGGATTTTTGAAGCTTGCATACCTTCTTAGGATGCTTGGGATTGACAAAACCTTCAGGCTGTGTCATATACACATCCTCAAGTAAATTTCCGTTAAGGAAAGCAGTTTTGACATCCATTTGCCATATCTCATAATCATGATATGCAGCTATGGCAAGCAAGATCCTAATGGACTTGAGCATGACTACAGGCGAAAAGGTCTCGTCATAGTCTATACCATGAGTTTGTCGAAAACCTTTTGCTACTAGTCTACCTTTGTAGGTCTTATCAGCTTTTAGTTTGAATAACCACTTGCATTCAATTACCTTAGCACCTTCTGGTGGATCAACCAAGGTCCAAACCTGGTTATCGTACATTGATTGCATCTCGAATTTCATGGCTTCAAGCCAATTATCCGAGTTTGGGCTTTCAATAGCTTCTCGGTAGGTAGTAGGATCCTCACGATCTACTAACTCAATAGTGTCACTATCAGTGATTAGAAATCCATATCTCTCAATCTCCTGACGTACCCTACCAGACCTTCTAGGTACTTGTGTAATGGGTTCTTGTTCCACAACTGGTTGTGAACTTGATCCCATTTCCAAACCATCCTCTATAGGAGCTTGTGGCACTTGAATTTCTCCAAGTTCTACTTTACTCCCACTGTCTTTCTTGAGAAGGAACTTCTTTTCCAAGAAAACAGCCTTGCGAGCAACAAATACTTTGTTCTCGGCTTGTGAGTAAAAGTAGTATCCCTTTGTTTCTTTGGGATAGCCCACAAACAAGCAGACAGTCAATTTGGACTCTAGTTTGTTAGATGTTAATTTCTTAACATGTGCTTCACAGCCCCAAATCTTGAGAAAAGGCATATTGGGTTCTTTCCCAGTCCATACCTCGTATGGTGTCTTCTCAACCGCTTTAGTTGGAGTACGGTTCAATAGAAATGCAGCAGTTTTTAATGCATAAACCCAAAAAGAGATAGGAAGATTAGCTTGACTCACATAGATCGAACCATGTCCAACAGAGTTCGATTTCTCCTTTCGGACACACCATTCCATTGCGGTGTTCCAGGAGGAGTGAGCTGTGAAATAATACCATACTCTTTTAGATGATCATCAAACTCTTGGCTTAAGTATTCGCCACCTCGATCTGATCGAATGGCTTTTATACTTTTGCCAAGTTGGTTTTCTACTTCGTTCTTAAACTCCTTGAATTTCTCAAAAGTTTCAGACTTATACTTCATTAGATAGACATAGCCATATCTACTGAAGTCATCTGTGAAAGTCACGAAGTAGCTAAAACCACTTCAAGCTTGTGTACTTAATGGTCCACATACATCGGTATGTATTAGTTCCAATAAGCCATTAGTCCTTTCACCTTTCTTGTTAAAAGGACTCTTTGTCATTTTTCCATGCAAACATGGCTCGCATGTGTCATAAGACTCTAAGTCAAATGACCCAAGCACTCCAGTTTTGTGGAGTCTTGAAATGCATTTTTCGTTTGCATGTCCTAAATGACAATGCCAAAAGTAAGTAGGGTTCAATTCGTTTGATTTAACCCTCTTTGTATTAATGTTGTATATCGACTCTTTGTTTTGTAAATCAAGGATATAAAGGCCATTTTGCAACATGGCATTGCCATAAGAAATGCCTTGGCGATGAATATGAGCATTGCCATTTTTAATAAAAAAATCAAATTCATCATTATCCAAACATGAAACTGAAATAATGTTTCTGCTCATAACAGGCACATAATAACAATTATTCAAAACAATACAAAGTCCGGAAGGTAAAGTGAGGTGATAGTCGCCTATCTCCATGGCAGCAACTCATGCTCCATTCCCCACACGGAGGTCCACTTCATTCTTCCCAAGTAACTGCCTATTTCTTAGCCCCTGCACATTTGAACAAATGTGAGAACCACAACCGGTATCCAATACCCAAGTGGTAGAAATAGAAAGGTTAATTTCAACAACAAAAATACCAGAACTGGACGCCTTGGCTCCATTCTTCTTTTGTTCTTCCTTGAAGAGAGCGCAATTCTTCCTCCAATGCCCTATCTTGTTGCAATGGAAGCAAGTGCTCTCACTCTCTTTGAGTTTTGGCGCCTTAGGCTTGGATTGGGCCTGAGGTGCACTCCCACTTGACTTGGGTTTTGCCTTTCCCTTTCCCTTTCCCTTAGCGGGTCCCTTCTTAATTCCCTTTTGAACCATTAGAATGGGATTGGTCTTTCGAATGTTCTCTTCAGCATTCTTAAGCATCCCATGAAGCTCAGTGACTGACTTGTTCATTGCATGCATGTTATAATTCATCACAAATGGATCATAAGCAGCAGGCAATAATCCTAAGATCAAGTCAGTGGCCAATTCCTTTGGCACTAGTACCTCAAGCTTCTCAAGAGTATCAAGATACCCTTTCATCTTGAGTACATGGGTACTAACAGGTGTACCCTCAGCCATCTTGCAAGAAATTAATGCCTTTGTTGTCACGAACCTCTCGTGACGAGCTTGCTCTTGGAACATCTCCTTGAGGTGCACCATGATCGCATAAGCCTCTTGGTACATAAATTGCTTTTGCAAGTCAGGCACCATAGTGGCCAGCATCAGACAGGTCACATCGTTGGAGTCGCTCTTCTTGGTCTGAAAAGTTTCCTTTTGAACCGCAGAGGCGTTCCTTCCTGGTTCTTCAGGCAAGGGTGCATCCAAAACATATGACTTTTTCTCTTGCTTAAGAACTATTCTTAAGTTTCGAGACCAGTCTATGAAATTGGTTCCATTCAATTTGTCCTTTTCAAGGACCGATCGCAATGAGAAATTATTGTTTGAAGATGCCATTTTCAATCTATAATAAAATTTAGCAAGATTAAATGAGGTCTTAATGATCCCACAAACCGAATTAATATCCCCTTAAATAATTCGCGTTAATGATTTAATGTGGGCCAAGATCCACTTTTCACAACAACTTATTAGTCAAGCTGAGCTTGTACACCTAACAAGTTAAGTTACTTAGGTAGGAAAAACTCCAATCATGTCTCGTACATGACTCTTGGATCAAATGGGCTAACATCTTTAAGATGTTATAGCACAACCCATTTATTAGTTGCCTAGGTCCGGGCATCCCTTTCCATGTTAAGTCCAACCTACATTCACAACCCATGCCTCACAAAGATAATCGGGCACATCTAGGACTCCTAGTCTACATGACCGATGATCGATGCCTTGACATGTTTCGAATTAGGAAGGCAACTTTGTGACTTACTATTTTTAGGGATTCATTTTATTACAGCTTACATGGCATACGCTTTGTCATCCATACATAGCATGCATATATATATAATTGCATAAAGTAAAGTGTGACAAACATGGGCCCAAAAACTTACAACTAAGATTCTATACTATTACATAAGAATCTTCGAGTTGGGCTTCTCCACTCCGGTGGGCTTCGTCTTGATTTACAAAGTCTTCAAATAAATTCTATTCTAAAAATAAATGAAACTTTTACAATAAAATATAATGGCACGCAGGCCATATTTAATTACAAAAACCCAGGGCCCATGAATGCACCATGCATATCCATTCATCACACCAAACAAGCAAATAAATATACATAGCATTCATGGATCAGACAAAGTCCAATTTTAATCAATTTAGCCAAGCCCATTAATGGAAATTGTGTACTTGAACCTTTAAGAGAAGACCCCGTGATGGGCATGGGCCGAAGCCCAATGGACTAAATCCTCTTTTTGAATAAGTTCTCTTAAAAGCCCAAAACACAAACTAGTTAGATTTGTGCCATAAATCAACTCTAGTATAATTTCCAATTTTGCCATTTTTAATTTTATGTAATACAGCCCATAAACATTAAAAATACATATAATATGTGCTAACATGAATTAAAAATAAAATCATGAAGAACACATATAATAGAACACATCATTCATGCAAAAACAAACAAACAACAAAACTAGTTGTTTAATGCTTATGTAATGCCATGAAATGCACAAACATTTAAATCAATTTTATGAGTCATTTAATAATCTAAATAAGTCCATAAATATTGATTTAATATTCTGTACCATTTTAATCTAAATGTGTTTTTTACCATTTTAATCAAAACAAAGCAAACAATGTTGATTAAACATGTAACAAACACAAACTAGTCATTGTTTTAAGTGATTTTAAAATTAATCAATTAAATTATCCAGACCTGATAATTAATCTTTAAATATCACTTACAAACATGCCAAAAATTTTTTTACATTTAATTTTGAAAACTAGTTCTTAAACTAGCAATTTACATGCCAACTAGCACCTAGTTTCATAATTAACATGTACCATCAGGTATAAATAATTAAATCCGACCATAATCAGCCCTAATGACATCTTATGACAGTATATTAACATGTCATATTAATTATAATACCTATCTAATCAATTAAAATTGTTTTTACACCAAAACAATGCAAAAAACTCAAAACAGAAAATTTCAGATTTGCATGTTTTCAAAATAACGATTTTTAATTAATTTTTTCATGCATCTAAAGCACTAAAATAAGCATGTCTAGGCTCTGATACCACTGATGGAATATGACATGGTATGATAATCATGATAGCACAACGGAAAAACAAAAATTTTATCATACATACCATACATATCCAAAGATAGAATCGAAACATGCAATTTTAGGGTTATCGAACTTACAACTTTTGATGCCTTTTAAAACTTTTATTCCGATGATGACCAGCAACTAAGATGGCTCTTTCCGCCTTAGATCTCGATCACCAATGCCAAGGAATAGCCTTTTGCGCCACTCCCTCTATTCTCACACACACAATTACACCGTCGGCTTAAAAACGAGATTGCTATATCTCTTTTTCGGTATTGTGTAAGGGTTATAGTTTGAAGCTACAAAACTTGATTTTGTACTTCTTTAGATTGCTATTACTGCTCAATAACACAAGAGAATGAGGAACAATCCTTTCTCCTTGTGAAAAATTGAACAAAAGAATTAAGAGAGAGAGAGTCACTATTCATGCCACCAAAAAAATTAGGTTTAGGGTTTTATTTCTTTTAATATATATGCTTATCCTTTGGCAAGTCATTAATCTGAATTCAACTATCCTAAGATAATTAATTCAAACTCTATCACTTCCTAAAGATAAGTAATATATTTTGAATTAAACTCCTTTGAATTTAAATTCAAATTTGAAATAAAACATAAGACATTTAAATAAATGAAATCACTTAATTTAAATATATAGCATGTGCTGAAATTCCTTGATTTCCCTCTTGGAATTTCAGCCACATCATTAAATATATAAGTGATTTAATTTAATTTAAATTCCTTTAGGCTTTAATATTCAATTAACTTAATTAACACAAGATAATTAATTAATTGAAATTAAACCTTATGGGCTGAATTTCTCTCTCTCATGGACCAAAGCCCAATAGCAATATTATAACCCATTACATACATTAATTTGACTTTAATTAAAAGCCCAAATTAATGTCCAATACTTAATTTAAATATTTTAAGCCCAATGCTTTGTGTGCGATCCTATCGGTCCATTTAATGTTGGCAATGAATTAATAAATTAATTCAAAGGCTATATATATTCTCTAGCAAGATATTATAACATTCCAAATTAAATGAAAATGCATATGGCATTTGGTGACCTAATGCAATTTCGCATAGTCCCTTACCCATAAATATCAGAATTAATATAAGGCATGAAACTAGTCATCCTTATATATATTAATTCCTTTCTTGATATTCCAGTGACACTGAACTCTCAGATAAATAATGATTACTCATTATTTCATCTCGATATGGCCATACACTTCTCAGTTCACTGATCAAGTGGCCGGTGATATTTTTCTCTCTTATCGAGAGGGGTAATCCCTTCACTTCTCTCATGCTCTCTAACATGAATCAGTGTATACCCAATCATACCCGTACTTGTCACTCTGTTACGAGCACGTTAGGTGTATGTCAAAGTAGACAGTAATTCATAAAGAGTTTCATAGAGATTTCAGGTCTAAGAACTCCGATACAAAACTTGCATATGAGAAACACTTATGACTTGTACCATGTAGTGTTCTCATGAGCGGATCGAATCCAGATACCATGTTCTTTAACATGTATCTATGATCTCTGATTGACACTCTTGTCCTAATGATCTGTAAGACAGAACTCATAAGATCAGAGAGAGCATACTAGTCTTAATTCATTTGTTATTCCCATAACAATGACTGACTAGGGATATTTAGAATGATGTCTCATTTGTTTCAAGGTCTTACAATCCATGTGCCTCACACATGATAACTTAAATCGAAACAACACTCTTGGATAGTTTTATCAATTGATATGCACAGGAATACAAAGGATAAAACAAATGCCTCATTTTATTAATTTCAAGTGTTTCGTTACAATGTATTAGGGCTAGGGCTTACACTAACAGTAACAACGTGTAATAACTAAGAATTACTAAAGAAAACAATCAAAGAGTGAGGAATTATGAGGTGGTTAAATGGTACATCTAATGGTACCATGTGATAATTGAACAATTCATGAAAGATTGGGCATAAGTTAGGCGTTATGATGATAAGCATATTTGGTATGAGTAACTAAAACCCTAAATCACATATGTACATAATGTATCTAAGTTGTACATAATATATCCAAGTTGTACATAATGTTGATTAAATATGTAATAAATGGTTATAGGTATAAATTGGATGTATACCTTTATATGAGAGCTTAAAGGGATTGAAGGAAGATATGTAACCGATAAAGTAGGAAAACTCATGGTGGATGCTTATGAATATGTGATGGCCAAATTGTGTCTTATTATGTAACATGTGCTAATTTGATGATTAATAGAATAATTAGCATGAAATGCATAATACAATGATGAATGAACATAATAGGATTGATTAGAATAAAAAATTTCATATAGACATAATGTTATGTAAGTGGATATAATGATGTTTACATATGTAACTATGGATTATGAATTGAATGTGTATTAACCTATGAATGCTTAAAATGATCTCGAGAATTCATATGGCATGAGAATGAATAAGGAATCACATTGTATGTATAAGAACATGTTGAGGCCGAATAGTGTATGTAATGAAAATGACATGTTTTCATCGCTTTTAAATGATATTATTTGAATATGTCTTTATTAAGTATGGATGGATATGAAATGATCTTATGAAACTTGTGACATAGTGGAAATCGTATGGGAAGTTATGTGAAAATGTGACATAAAGTTAATAAAATACTTACCCAGTGGGTAATTCAAAATTATAAAGTATGGTGACTAACCCTAGAGGCAAATACCATGATAACATTATGAATTGATTTAGATTGATACACTCATTAAATTCACAGTTAGGGAGTTGGTCACCCTAAGTGGCCCCTCAACTCATTCACAGTTGAGGAGTTTATCACCTAAAGTGATCTCTCAACTCATATTAAGTTCACAGTTGACGAGCTTATCACCCCTAAGTGATCCCTTAACCCACAATAGATTTATAATTAAGGAGTTGATCACCCCAAGTGACCCCTCAATATGTTTTGGAGTAGCTAGGTCATGCTAAATGGTCTCTCTAGCCTATTTAATATCATTGAAATCCATGCCCAATACATTAGGGTTTGAGGTTCCTCATTAAACACCACTAAGGGCAAAATTATAATTTCAAAATAAAATAGGGATTGAATACAAACTTAAACATGAAAAGATGTCAAATATGTGATAAAATAATGAAAAATATGAAAAATGTGACTAATCTATTCAAAAGGGACAAAAAAGTAATTACACAAGAAAATCGGGGCAAAATTATAAATTTGCATCAAAAGTATGGTGTAAAGGATTAAAATGGTCAATTTGACAAAAAGGGATAAAAATCATAATTAAGGAAAAGTTTCAAGGACCAAACTATAATTTGCCACCACATGAGTGAACATAAGGACAAAAATGTAATTTTGAGGTAATGTGAAATAAGGATTAAAAGAAAGCAAAAAGAATGGAATTAGTGAAGAAATAGTGCCAATTGTGCATAAATGCAAGTTTAGGGACCAAATGGTAATTTGTCATCTTAATTGAGCAATAAGTGAGAAAAAGATAACAAAAAGTGTTAGTATAGATTAAATGGAAATTTTAAGAAATTTAAGGCATAATTAGAAGACAAAGGAATAAATGTTGACTAATGGAAAAAATGGTAATTTTATGAATACTATTTGTGTAAATGAAATTTTATGCAGTTGTATCCACTAGTAGCTAGGCAACATCGTTGCTTAGCGCGTGGTTTCATTTGACTACACATAGGGATAGGTAATGGGAGGCAATGGAGATGGAATTCGAATGGCATGTACATGTATATCAAGGACGGAGTATAAAATTGTTGTGCATAATGTAGTAATCATTTTAGAACTCGAAATGTAGTATGCTATAGATGTTGCATAGTGCTCTTTACTATAGCATATCATTATCCTCTCACATGTTACATTAATGCTCAATAATCAATGAGTTAATCTGTACTTAACAACTTTGTATAAAGATCTTATAGGAAAAATTAAACCATAACATATGAACTTTACTATTAAAACTTTACTTACATATGAATCTCTTTAAACATTACAATATTTACATATATTAAACATTTATACTATACAAAATTTCCAACACAATTTAAAACTTCAAAACCCAAAAGAAATCAAAATGAAGCCTATATACTTTCCAATCTTCTAAGACTTGTTTTGGCCATCTTGCGCAGAAGTCCTATCTTGACAACCTATACAGATAAAAATCCGTGCTAAGCTATATAGCTTAGTGGGAAACATAAAACATGAGGACGACCTCTTTTAAAGATTGTCAAAAAGGCAAAAACATATAGGCATATCTTTAACCATATAAACCAATCATTTTAAGCAATATTCACAACAATCTCCAAGTACTATATTATTTTTTATCATACTTACAACCAATATCGATTACTTATTAATGTTCCATTTGCTTATTGGTTTCTTACTCTTAGTAATATTTATTTGACACTTAAAATCTTATACATTAAGTTCACTTTCTTGATTTCTATATGTTATTTTAGACTAATCACGTTGATTTACTAGTCTTTCTTGACTATATAAGAATATCAATTGTCAAACATTTGTTAACTATACAATTTATTTATCACTTATTTACTCTTACAAATATTTATATACTTCAACTATAATTCTTAAGTTCCTATATTTCAATCTTAAATAATCACTTAGATATACATAACTATCTTAAAGGCATGGTAATATCAATCTATGTTCATAGAAAGGCCATTATAAATTATAGAACTTTAAGTTAATAAACTAGACCTTTATGCATTAATGGATACTAACAATTTCCATGCCATGGTAATGTGTGTAACACAATCTATGTGTCAAGGCATATATTAACACCCTTAACTTATATTTATTCTTATTATGCCATTTCTTTCTCTCCTTGGTTACCATTCGGATTCCTAATGCATTGGATTATTCATTTACTTCTATCTCAAGCTCCAAATCATATTGAGTTAACCAGCTATAATTTCATAAATTATTTATGTTTGCATGTAAGATGTTGCACATCATTTTGCAATAGAAAGTAAGAAACGAGTAGCTTTAAGGAAAACATATAAGCTAATGCAATTATTGAAAGACATCACCAATTATAAGTACATATACATATATCTTGCGTTCCTAGGCATAGGAAACACTAATATTTACATTAACAATTTCATAGCTTTCATATATGAGGAATCATACAAGTCACTTAACAACCTCAAGCAAGTAACATATAACTATAAGGAACTATAACGCAGCAAAATTTGCATCTGACATGCATGGCACATTCTAAATCATGAATAGTAATCCTAGGATAGTTTTTAGAGTAATTACAGCAGTACAGTATAGAAAAAATTTGGAAGCGCATTAGTGTTAAACGTGTTCAGGCTAGGGAAATTCGAGGATGGGTGACTTGCTGGGATGTTTGAGTTAACATTGGAAAAATAAAATAGGTATTAAACGTAGTATGGTGGTACAATTTGATATGAAATTGAGGTTAAATGGGCCCTTAAATCAGATAGAGAAGATTTTACTCTGTAGCATAAAAAGCATTGACTGAATGTTTGATCGGACTTAGAAATATGCTTCAAAGCTCCAAAAATTATTCTGATCACATAGACACATTATGAATAGTATAAATAAGCTATTGGAGGTGAAAAATAATTTTGCTTACAGTTTAAGAAATTTGGGTTTCAGACCGGCTGAAATTGCCTCTCGAGGCGAAAGTATACTGAAATGGTATTAGAATGAGCTAAAATGTTAAACACGTACTTTTGTATATGCTACTGAATGTGTGGAAAAATTTTAGGGAATTCTGATATGCAAAACATCAATTTTTAAAAAAAAGTGAAAAATGAAGACTAAATTAATTAAAGGGCTTAATTGCTATATTGAAAATATATAAGGACATAAATGTCATTATAAGTGAACCCTAATCACCTACATGCAGTAGCATAGCCAAAGGAGGTGGAAGGACCCATGAAATGATGAAAAGTAGCCTAAAAACAAGCCTTTAGATCAAATAATAAATGAAGGAATCTTGGCCTTAGATTTGGCGAAATTAAAGACATACTAGAAGGATCTAGAATCATATATAATTATGCCAAAAACTCTGCCATCTTCCTCCCCTTTTCTTAAAAAATCTGAACTAGCCCTTTCTCTACCATTTTTTCTTCATTTCTCTCACCTCCCATCATATCTTAAGCCTAAATTTCACCTATAACATACTAGGAAGCATCCTTTTCAAAATGGAAATCAACTTAGAGCTTAAGGAAGCTTGGAAGTGGAGGATTTCTAGTGAGAGCAAGTAATCCTAAAAAAGTAAATTCTTAAGTTTGGTAAAACTAATTAGGGATTTTGTTATAGGCTTGTAGAGCATCCTTATTAGGATTATTTAGTAGCAATTAGATGTTTAAATTCATAACATAAGCTCACTAATTCTCCTCCACAATTTCGGTCAAAAGAGGAAATCAAGGGAAAAGAGGAAAGCAAGAAGGAGAAAGGAAGCAAAAGAGAAAAAAATAAGGGATTTCAAGTTACCAAGAGGTTAGTAGATACAAACTACACTCTATTTCATTTAATTTTTGAATTTTAGCATGAAAATTACATTATGCAACTACATGAATTTGAAGGAAAATGGGAAATAATTTAAGATGACAATTTAAAATGATATTTTAACATGAAATAAACAAGAAAGAGAAAGAAATCAAATTTATAATGAGAGTTCATGTAGGGACCGAATTGTACATAATGTAGGATAATATGATATCTTTATGATAATTAACCCATTAAGCATGAAATGAGTAATATTAGGTGAAAGGAACATAACTTGAATAATTGGAACTTGAAACAATGTATAGACATAATATTTACTATGTACAAATAATGATGTAATATTATGTAACTATATATATGAACTTAAAGGAAAATGTGAAATAATTTGGGATAACATTATAAAATGAGGTTTAAACATGAAATAAGTAAGAAATGAGGAATAGATCAAGCATAAAGTGGATGATCATATTGTGGCCGAATGGTGTGTTATATTACATAACATGATAATTTGATGCTAATTGACATATAATCATAAAACATGAATTACTAGGATGAATAAGCATAGTATGTTTAATGTGAGCTTAAAATAATATGTGCATATAATAATTAGTATGTGAACATGATGGTGCATTATTATGTAACTAAGGATTCCTTAAGTAAAATAAATGTATGTCAACATATCAACACATAAATTGAATTTAGAAACATATATAGCATAAAAAGGAATAATCAAACACATGGCATGTTGGATTTTTCAATGTGACCAATAGTATCCCTTATAAAAATGCCATATATCCATCATGTTTAGATGTTACTTGTTATGTACGTTATGGTACCATATGTAATTTTGATGAATACATAGAGAATGAAAATATATGACAAGATACATAAAGGTAACAACATGAAGAAGGATGTAAAAATTTAACATCATGCAAGATAATTAATTGCCCTTAGTGCATAATGGGTAATGTAAGACCTAATATATAATGGCTAGCTATAAGGACTCATATACCATGGTGAAATCATACAAAAAGTTATTATTAAGGATTGACTACCTTTAGGTAGTCTCCTCTCTCATACAGTTATACAGTTATACACATATAGCTCTAAGGCCTCATATACAGTTAGACAGTTATACAATTTTCATCCCGCATATCTAGTTCGAGGAATTTCACTAGTCATCACTAAGGGCAAAATAGTAAATATACATGAAAACATGAATTAAATGATAACTCACGTATAAAAAATGTCATAAGATTAATTGAATAAGAATAATGAGCAAAAAAAGGGATTAATAAATTTTAATGACAAAACGGTAAATATATGAGAAAATAGGAATTAAATGATAAATCATACATGAAAGGTGCCATAAAGTTAATTAAATAAGAAATAGTATCAGAAATATAGTTAATAGTTCAGTAAGGGAAAAATTGTAACTATACGACAAAATAAGGACCAAAAAGTAAATTAGGCATAAAGAAAGTCATAAATGCAATTAAACATAAAGCAAAGTGAAAATATGATTACTGGACTCAAAAAGAGAAAACAAATATATAATCAAGCAATAAACTAGGGGCAAAACTATAATTTAACATCAATAAGGTGATTAAAGAAATTAAAATGGCCAAATAAGTGAAAAAGGGCAAAATCATAAATAATGAAAATTTTAGGGACTAAAATATAATTTACCACTATATTAAGAAACATAAGGATCAAAATGTAAATTTTTCACTTAGAAGGGAATAAAATTCAAAGGAAGCAAAAAATCATCAAAATTTAGGTCAAACGAGGTCAAAAATGTTAAATAAAAAGTTTAGGTACCTAATTGTAGTTTTACATTCAAAAAAAATTTGTAAGATCCAATAAGAAGAAAATGAATGTAAAGATGATTAAAGAAGAAGGGGTCCAATATGTAGCCAAATCAGGTCAAGTATAAGGAAACAAAAAGCTTATGGACTAAATTGTAAATGTACATTCAAGTAAGAATTAATTGGAAATAGGGAAGAAAGATGAGAAAAAAAAAGGACTAAATAGGAAAATTAGAATGGTACAGGGAAAATCTGAGCAAATTTAATAAATTAAGAGTAAATTGTAATTTAGTCAAAAAGTTGAGAAAATAGGGATGGAACTATAATTTTAGCAAAGGAAGCAAATTTAAGAAGTAAAAAGGAAAGGAAATACACTTTCATGGTGAAAAATATTAAAAGGAAAAATAAAGAGTAGAATAGTAATTATATGCAAAGAGACAACAAAAAGGTCAGTTGAGTTAGAAAAGAAATTTAATTATTATTTTACTGAAACACAGTACTTTGATATTGCCTTGACAAAACTAATGAGATTTAAATGTTATTTAATAAAGGTAAGGACCTACATGAGAATGTCATAAAACATGAAAAATTTTAAGAGTAATTAAGGAATTAAGTACGACAAAATACAATTCAGTCAAGAAGGAAAGAAATTATAATGATATTGAAATTGAATTACGTAAGTAATATGCTTAATAATGGTAAGTTTATAAACAATGAAAAAAAATCAAAATAAAGTTCAAATAAAGTGAGATAAATAAAAGAATTAAATTAAGTAAAGGACTAGGACTAGTATGTAATTAAATAGAAACACAAAGGCATAAGTGTAAAACAATTGTTGAAATTATAAGCAATAGAAGTCAGAAAGCAAAAAGATGAACATGTAAGGACATAAAGTTAACAAGGACTAAATAGTAATTCGAAAAATATATGTGTTGTGTCTATAGATAGATAGATAGATAGATAGATAGATAGATAGATAGATAGATAGATAGATAGATAGATAGATAGATAGATAGATAGATAGATAGATAGATAGATAGATAGATAGATAGATAGACAGATAGATAGATAGATAAAAATAATAACAAACCAAATAATAATAATAATAAATTTATTTAAATGAAATTTTATATAGTTGTATCCACCACTAGGCAGCTCTATTACTTAGCGCGTGGTTTGTTGACTGCATGCAGGGACAGGTAATTAAGGATGCAAAGAAGGATGTGGAGCAAATGGCATGTACATGTGTCACTTTTTGGTAGATGTAGATTAGAAACCTTATGTATTATGTTTTGGTTCAACTCGTATGTAATATAATACAATGTATTATGGATGTTTACTAATAATGAACAAATATATATTTATATACATGTATGCATGAATGGTGAATTTGTAATTATGTTGCAACGATGACTGTGGCTTGTTATTAAAAGTGATATATATGTCATTGGAGTATTGGAGGTGGAGGTTTCCATTTGGGAGTGTTTATTTGCCAATTACAGGTTTTGGTAGCACGGTTTACAAGTCCTTATGCTGTTGAAATTTATACATAATAAATAAAACTCATATAATGTCATTAGTAATAGTATCCAGTATATGGAAGTCATGAATGAACTAAGGGTGTTACAGGAACTTTTTTTCACCGGTGTAATTATTGACTAGACATTAATGATGCACAAGTTCATTATGCATATAACTTATAATTCTAGTATGTACATGCAATACTATGTGCTGAAAATATACATAGATAAAATATAACATCTTTTTGTATCATGTTTTCCATATGCAATATAGAAGTTTCATCCCATGAATAATAGGAAGATCAAATTAAAAACCTTCATACTTCTTTAATCTTTTAACTTAATATTATGCTTTTCTTTTACTTTGAATTAGGCCTACACTTTTCTAAAGAAGTGGATAACGGGTTAAATTATAATAGTATAACCCAAAGGTATTAGACTTTAGACCCAAATAGGGTTGAACTATATTGTATTAAGACCCAAATACGGTCGAGTTGTACTATATTTTATGACCTAAACGGGATCAAACTATACTTTAGACCGATTAAATGGACCCAAACAGGGTCGTCTACAACCAAAACAAGGCTATTTATGATCCAAACAGGACCATTTCTATACTTTATGACCCAAACGGAGTCGAAACTATACTACCACAGCTGCAAATTGGCCTTATAGGTATGCCTATCTATCCACATCCTAGACACAACGCAGGCAGTTAAATCTCTTTACTCTTTCATTATTTCACTTTACTTTGTTTGATTATATACATATATGTACATGCATACTCATGTATAACAATGTACAAGATAATCATATACCTGTTTATGTATAAATTTTCTATAAGCATGTTATCATGTACATGATTGAATATAACTATTATGTATTTGTAATTGGTTCAAGGCATGTAACTTCTTCACATATGTATGATGATGATGCAAATCACCATGCTATATTAAATTCCTTTAATCATATGATATGTGTGTACATATATTTAGCATATTTACCTTAGAAGTATACTATACAATTAGGGTTGCTTAACAACATGTTTGCATGTTCATGTATGCACACATACTTTACTATCATCCTTATATGCTATTTTCATCTTAACTATAACTATATGAAAACATTGCATACGCACCTTATCCTTTATCAATTACACTTCTATTCATTCATATGTTTGTATACATATACATATACATATATATATATATATATATATATATATATATATATATGTATGTATACACATTTATTTACAAACAACCAATCATAAGATTATACAATATTTATAAACATGTAAGTCTATTACATTACATAATCATAATATAGCCATTAATAATGGCATATGCTTTCAAGCATTCTTGTATCCTTTCATGTTAACAATCAAGGTTGTAAATATACATATATCTATATACAAGTCATATACACATGTTATTTTTGTTTTTATGATTACCTTTACTTTTACGCTATAGTGCTAGTATCCTTCTTTTAAATTTATCATGCATCACTTATCTATACATGTTCATACTATATGAATATATAAATATACCACATATATGTATAAATTTATGCAACTACTACCTAGTACATTTATAAACTTATTTATAAACATAAATTTTGTAATTATTTATAATTATATGATAACACACTGATGTAAGCACGTATGTGAACCCATACTTTCTCCAATAACAAATAAAGTCATATTAACCTAGGTATATTGTTAATTATATAACATGTTGTCATTCTTCTTATATTCAAACATCTCCACATGCCACAGTTTCCTTGTTAACATTTACCTTTCAAATTATTTATTCATATCCAAATCATTTATCTCATACTTAATGTCATGCATTTCATAATATTAATCATACAAGAACTATCGCGAGAGTGACAACCACCTCGAGTGCGACAAAAGAGGGAAGTAATTAAGAAAAAAAGAAGAACGAAGTGGAGGAAGAGCCATACTTTGTCGCAACCACGACAGTGTTGAGAAATTCAACCCCTCAACACACAAAAACAACAATTTAACCCAACTTTTATCTTGCATGCAGTTTATAACTCATCTATACTTTTACATCAATGTTACCTCCTTAATCTATTTATTTTTCTTACTTTTAAACATCCCCATCAAGTTTAAAATAAAATCAATCTAGAATGTACAGCAAGATAGAGCAACATACTCAACAAGACAAATATGTAAATTTCTGTAAATAACTATTTATTATTTCTTCAACTTATGAATCTTTATAATCCTATCAATCTATTACCTTAAGTCATATTGTTAAGATAAATAACCCTTCAAATAATCACATGTAATGAATTAAACAACTAAATTCCCATTATTAGAACACTAATATCTTTAATCTCGTCAAATCAAACACATACAGAGTTTAAATCTTCAAATTTCATCTAAAAAGACCACATCACCTTCTCATAAAACATCCACATGCAACATGAAAGGAGTTCCCAAAGCTGCCATGCAAACTCCAATCTAGCTTTAAACTCCTCTTTAAACTCCAATCTAGCCAGGTTTGCTTCCCCTTTTTGAGGACACCTTTAATGAAGCCTTCCTCGCATGTATGAAGTAGAAATCTGAAAGTGTCTTTTGGGTGAAAGGGTTGGATTTCAAAAGAGAGGAGGAGGAAGAAATAAATTTACAGAATTTGAGAGAGATAAGAGAGAAGTGAGATTGTAGATTTTTAAAAGAAAGAGGGAAGAAGTATTTCTTTATTTTTTTTCTTGATGGAATGCTTGACTCTATGTCTCAACTCCCACTTAAATATCAAATTTTTGGTGGAGTTCATTAATGGAAGATGACATCATGCATAGCCCACAACAAGTTCACTTAAAATCCCCTTTATCTTTCTAATTTCACAAGTACCCCAACTATAACACCCTAATCTCTTAATCATGGATAATCATCAATCATCATCATACCTAATAGAGACCAGGTAGAAAAAAAAATAATTAATAACACAGGCCATGATTACATGCCACAATAATTAAATCAAACACAAAACTAAGAAGGCCTAACATAATTGGCCAACAATACATAATGAAATCCTCAAAGGCAACTGCAGTTTGCCTGATCTTCTCTTCATTGGTTAACTAGGCACTAGCTATCGATCCATTGGAGCTCATCCTAAAACCTACACAAATAAATAAACCCGTGCTAAGCTATAAAGCTTAGTAGGGAACAAATTCTAAAGACAGTCCTCATACATATTATATCTTATCTTACACAAAATCCACTATAACATTGGAGATCCTACATATATATATATATATATATATATATATATATATATATATATATATATATATATATATATATATATCCTATGAATCATTTCTCAATGGGCCTACGGGGGAGGTCCCAATCTTTAAACAATAAATACCCTGTTATCATAATCTAGAATATTACATAAACTTATTTTGTTCATGAATACTTGGCACTTCACTATCATCATATACTTTCCTTTTTAACTTAACTAGCCTAATTCATGCATTTTATAGTCCTTTTAATCATGAGTCTAAACATCATAGCTGTTAATAATACAAAACTTTAACTTAGTGCATTTATCACATTGTTACATAAGTTATGCATTCAACATTAAATATATGCACACATGAGTGCTTATACTATGTAACAACCATAGAGCAATTGTTAGACATGATTTCTTCATATTTCTTTATACAATTCTCAATTTAGGTTCATGCTTACTTATGCCTTAATGCTATCTTATCACTGCAATATAAACATCATACCACATCATATTATATCATGATTTACACTTTGGTTTATATCAGAATCATATATATGTGTATATACATGTTTAAATAATCATATACATACTAGCAGATTTGCAAGTCATTTCAACAAACAGGTATTACATACCATGATTAACAGACAAAGTCTTCATACCATATGCAAATTAGTCATAACTTCCACATACATTAAGATCATTATGCATACTATGGTTCGTATAACTTTTAATACAATATTATAAGCTTGTGGCCCATTTATTCATCGTGGAATCCTTTGGTGGGACTAGCTTGCACTGACACATTCACAGAAAACTTTCTCATAATAGATGTAAGATATCAAAATCATATCATATTGAACATAGCACTTCATTTAATAGAGACAGTTTTACAGCCAAGGGAAATTTAAGACAAAACAATACAGGTATTTCCTTCCTCATGCATACATTAAAGAAGTGAAGAAATCGATGCACATATTACTTTATTTTATGCATATTTTTAATATCTTTAATAGCCTATCTAAGCACTAGTTCAAAGGGTGAATAACCGAAGCAATGGACACTCAAAGGTATCAAACTATAGATATCCGAAGATATCAAACAACGGACCCAAACAGGGTCAAACAATGGTTCCAACAAGGAGAAACTATGGACCCAAATGGGCGGAACGATGGTTCCATTAAGGAACAAGACCCAAACGAGGTCAACTATGGCAGCTGTAACTATATCCCTTTAGGTATGCCTATCTAATCCACAATTGAACTAAGATCCGCAGGCATAACCACTTTAAGAACATCTTTGATTTAACACGTTATTCTTTACTTAATATATCATTTGGCTGAAAGCCTCATCTCATAAAATAATGCATATCATTCTAATCATATTTCCATATTGAGCTATAGGCTCCAGTATATATGGATGTTATCATATGATCACATAGTTGCATCAAATTTCATTCATTCATATCATAACAGTTGCATGATTATGCAAACATAATAAAATATAACCTTTCATTGATTTATCTCGTCATAAATAGTATTATGCATGGTTTCCATAAAGCAATATGAAAATATGGATCTTTCTACTAAAAATCTTCATAACGTTAAATGCATATCCATAAACATTTAAATGCAACTTAAATCATGGCAATAGGTGATTTTAATATTTATACCTGTTCACATATTAAGTTAGACCACACTAATTACATCCTTAGGTCAACACTTGTTCTTAGTTAAGCCCTTAGTTTACTTTTAAAGTCTATTAGATTGTAGACCACAGCTTATATACCCTAACGTGATCATACATATATCAAAGCATCATACTTGCACATTTTATCTTATATTAACTTACCATCGGGTACATTTATGCAATATTATCCCATCTTATATGCCAGCACACTACTTGTGGGTATGAGGTTTACATAGTAAATTACATGGCATAAGCAAAAAGACAAGCATGTTTCTCTATATCAAGGCTAATTACTACTTTCTATTATGACTTTAAGCATAACTTAACTGCTACGATCTCATGATTAAGCCTAAAAAGGCAATATCCCAACTCTTTTAACTTAGACTTATAACCTTGCAACTATTATCTTATTGTCATTAGGTTATGTCATAGTATTCTCATGTCATTATAAAGGAATATCAGTATGCAATATTTTTGGGCAAAGCCAAAATCACATGCGTATAATCATTAGAATACCATCAAATACAAGTAAACATTTTCATGTATTCTAGCGTTAGTAATCATTTATTAATTTTATTTTCATATAATGTTTCATTTAATCATGTTTAGTGTCACAACTTATCTTTATTTTATGCTTAAAATTCTTTAAAGTTACTTAAAAAGGTTTTAGACCAGCTTTGGTGACACTATAGGGCTTTAAAATCATGTTTGTGTGAAGTAGGAAAGTGTCAGGAGTTGTGAGCTGTGTCACTACTTGTGACAGGGGGTAAACTTCATGACTCATGCACTTGTTCACGAGTAACACATGTCACGAGTCATGAATAATCATAGGCAGTTTTCTGAGTTCAACTTGTAAGCGGTTTTTAACTTACCAAAAGGCATTTTCAGCAAAACTAGTCTTCTACAAACTTGTTCCACTACGTTCCTAGTTTCTAAAACATTGAAAATCATCTTGATATCATTTCTATATTTTTAGATATTTACAAAGCACTAAGATTTGCTCCTAGTGACGGGGCAGCAAATTGTTCCAGAATTCAAACTGAAATATGGCCTTCTTAGAAACAGATTTAAGACTTGGTTTCTTATATGAAATATAGGAATGGAAGTCTATTTTCAAATGCAGCAAGAATCATTCAATTTGCTTTTCTCTAGCTCAACTTATAAGCAAAAAAAGTCTAGATAGGTCTATTAGTAGTGAAGAAACCTTTGACTCATGAAGGGATTTCACGAGTGAAGTAAAGGGATGAGGTTCATGACTTATGAAGAAAATCACGATTGAAGAAAAAATGGATAAGGTTCAAGACTCGTGAAGAGGTTCACGAGTGAAGAAAAATGGCTAACTTACATGACTCATGAAGGGGCTCACGAATGAAGAAAATGGGCTACATTTCACGACTCATGAAGGGGCTCACGACTCGGACAAGAATGCACAACTCGTGAAGGGATTCATAAGTTAGTAGCCAAAAAAGAATAACCCATTCATGAGTGACCCAAGGGCAAATGGTGCACAACTCATGAAGGGCTTCATGAGTCGGACACGACTCGTGATGAATATCACGACTCAGCACTGACACTCACAAGGAAATAGATCTGATCTATAGCACTCTTATCCTATAACCTATACATATCACTTTATCCATCTTATTAAACATGTTTTGCTATGCAACATAAAATATACCAACTATATAGAGAACATACATTCATAGTTAATCTATAAGAGTTTTATGCTATTAAGACTTTACAATATACATTAGAGTTTATTTACAAAATATAACAATTGAATAACATATTTACATATAATATTTCCAATATCACAAAAAAAATGTTTTATTATATACAAAGATTCCAAAATAAAAGTCTACACTAGTCTCTCTCATTGACTTGAGTTGGTCATCGTGCTGTAGATATCACCCCAACAACTTACACGGATGAAACACCCATGCTAAACTATAAAGCTTAGTGGGGAACTAAAATCATGATAAATGACCACTCACAGTGATTGTCAACAAGCACACAACATGCCTCAAATATAACAATGATTTATTTCAAGAAATGAAAGAAATAAAACATTTACATTCACATATAGAAATCATAAAGTTCAACAGTAAGAATTTGCATTGATGCTTCATTCACCATATACAATCATACAAGTTCCAACATCCTTTGCCTTAAATTCAACTATTTATAATATGATTATTTTATTAATCAATGTTTAATCATAAAAGTATAGTTATCTATTATTAATTTCATAAACAATCTTCACAGATATTGAAATTATCTTACATCTATTCTTGTATGTCTTTGATATACACACATTAGAATTATATAACAAATCAACACTTCCAATTACCATCAGATTATTATATTACTACAGGCTTACTTTATATTCCATAAAATATTCATGTTATAACATATTAGATGTATCATAAAAATAAGCCGATCAACCAAACATAACAATTATATATCATCACCATAAATAACAAATACACATTAATGAATGTACACCTGCAAATATTGTGAACACATATATATAATCATAAGAAAAATATTTCAAAAACAATGGGTATTATAGTATAACTCTTATAACCTTTAGTATGGAATATACTATGCAATTATGACAATTATTGTGTTCATTTAATAAGATAATACCCTATACCCTAATATAAGTTTCTTCATAAATAATATGTTGCCATACATATAGAAATAAAGGACTTATATATATCATCAATGTAATCAAAGTATTAATATAATGCAAATTCATCATTTAACAATTAGCATGTATTTTTGATACTAGCAGTATTGGTTACATATATTTACTATTGGACATTCTTATAGATGCGGGTTTTGTATGCAATAAAAGGAATTTTATATATAGAATAGTATGAAGTCAATTAAGAACTTTCATGCCTTATTAAACTTTTCTTAACCTTTGATAATAAAGCTGCACTATTCTAAAGAGGTGGATATCGGTTATACGGTAGCACCTAAAGGTACAAAACTGTTGATTATAACGGTGGCACTGAAAGTACTAATAAGATACTCGAAGATATTAAATGGTGATCCCTTGTAGGGACAAGACTGTATGATAAATCGATAAAGCAGACCCAAATAGGGTCAAACAAATAACTTGGACCTGTCAAGCGGACCCAAATGGGGTCGGCTACAACCCAAACGGGGTTGTTCAAATCAACTCTAACTTTTAAATCCAAACAAGGTCACTGTAACTTTTAATTTCAAGTGGACCTAAATAGGCCAAAACTATTCAGGAGCAACTACAAGGTACCCTTATAGGCATGCCTATCTATCCACTTCCTAAACTCAATGCAGACAGTATAATCTCTTTAATTTATCTTTTCTTTGTTCATTCATATTCTTATATGCACATGTATACTCTTGTGTAACTATAAACAATGTACTCATATACACGCTCATGTGTAACTTTCTATAAACCTGTAAACATGCTCACTGTTAGGTATTACTATTTTATACTTGTAATCCTTTTCATTCATGTAACTATTCCGTATGTCAATACTATACTTATATAATGCCATTTGTATCCATACATAATTGTGTAAAAATATATATCTTCTCTAGTATATAAACATATATGCAAAATTCATAAACAATTTATACAATTTATTCATGTAACAATCACATGACAAGATACTCCCTCTCCAATGCATACACTTGTATATATAGTCCCAAATAACATTACCATTATATGCTTAATCATGTCATTTCAATTAAGTAAAGACACATTCATACATTTCACTTTAAACATATTCTTTGAATCATTACTCTAAAACATCTTTCAAGCTTCAAACACAATCATGTAAGATCATACTATATGTGTGTGTGT